>MCJB01001715.1:0-14310 GCA_002018475.1 Nicotiana obtusifolia
TATGGGGTTAAGCATAAGGTTGCCACACCTTATCATCCACAATCGAGCGGTCAAGTTGAAGTATCCAACAGGGAGATCAAGAGCATTCTATCAAAGATGGTGAACGCAAATAGGACCGATTGGTCAAGAAAGCTAGATGATGCTTTATGGGCATATCGTACAGCTTACAAGACTCCAATCGGTACATCCCCGTATCAGTTAGTCTTTGGAAAGGCGTGCCATTTACCCGTAGAACTCGAGCATAAGGCTATGTGGGCCTTAAAGAGATTAAACATGGACTGGGCGGAGGCCGGAGCTCTAAGGCTAGCACAGTTAAATGAAATGGAGGAATTCCGTCTTCATGCTTATGAGAGTGCAGCAGTTTATAAAGAACGAATGAAATTCGTCCATGATACAAAGATCTTGAAAAGAGAGTTTAAGGCAGGGGACCTGGTGTTGCTGTTCAATTCAAGACTAAAATTATTTCCGGGAAAACTGAAGTCTAAATGGTCTAGACCATTTAAAGTTGTTGATGTCTCTCCGTTTGGAACTGTTGAATTGGCATCGGAGGATGGGCTCCGGACTTTCAAGGTTAATGGGCAAAGAATCAAGCACTATTTGGGAGTAGATGGAGAAAAACATGTGGTAGAGCAGCTAGCTCTAAAAGATGATCAAATCCCAACTACAGAATGATTGCAGAAGCACCCTAGCCTCGTCGTGCCGCGACGTTAAATCAAACGCTTCATGGGAGGCAACCCATATGTGGTATCATTTGCTTTTGTTTATGTTGTATTTTTATTTATTTAGAATTCAATATCACATTTGTACTTAGGGCTATTTGAAGGGTTTTACAATGCAGGAATGTAATGAAAGGATACACGAATTGAAGAGGAGTGTTTGAAACTGCAGAAAAACATCAAGGTGAAAAATGCTGCACAAATGCGATCGCATTTCAGTTATGCGAACCGCATTTGTGCCGCAAACTGAAGCAGAAACTTGAGCAAATATATCTGGCATAAATGCGGCGAAGCTCAATAGTTTGCAGTTCGCATTTAAGTTATGCGAACCGCATTCTCACCGCAAACAGAGACAGAGAATTCAGCTCAAAAGTCTTATAAAAATGCGGTGGAAACTCCTATTATGTAGTTCGCATTTCAATTATGCAAAACTTAAATCGTCGCATAATTGCCAGGTACGTGTTCGCATTTCCTCCTTTTCTAAATCCTTCAATCTAAGTATATATATAAAAAAAATAAAAATAAAAAACACACACACACAAACAAACAAAAAGAGAAGAGAAAACGGAAACAGAGGAAGACCTCCGACGAACATCATCGGAAAAGTAAAAGTGCAAGTTCACCAACCCTCAAAGAGTTGATTCACCGTTGTCCTAAGAACTACAATCTTCTTCACAAGGTATGTTCATTCTTTGCTCCATCTTAAATCTTTATTTCGCAAGACTAGGGTTAGGACTCAGTAAAGTTGTTCAATTCGTTGGAATGGAAGATAGAAATCTAGGGTTTTCTTGCTTGAGGGATGAACATACTTGGATATTTGGAGGTATTTGCGGTCCACAAACTCAAAATGTGGACCGCAATTTGACCGCATCCCTAAACCCTAGGTGTCTGAGGAAGACAACATATGCGGTGAATCTGCGATCGCATAATCAATATGCGAACCGCAGAGCCACCGCAAACACAGCCAGAACAATTGGTTAGCACTGGTGAACTATGCGGTGCTTATGCGATCGCATATCTCGCTTTGTGATGAGTTTGCGATCGCATTTGTATCTATCGAACAGGCTTATGCTCAACAACAATCTGCAATGGATTTGCGATTCGCATAGTGTTTATGCGAATCGCAGAATCCACCGCATAATGCCCTCTACCTATCACACAGAAGAATGCGACGTGTTTGCGGTTCGCATAGTGGTTATGCGACTGCAAACCACGCCGCATTTGTGTAACTTTTTGGTCATTTCTCCTGTTCTATTTTCTTTCAAATGCTGATAATGTCACTAACATCCCTCACTTATGTAGATATGGCAGCCAAAAAGCATTCCGCAAAGAGAGGGCCATCCTCCGCTTCAACCTCAATACCACCCAAACGGGCAAGAAAGGAATCAAATGTACCTAACCCCTCCCAGTCTGATGAGGAGGAATGCGTACCGGAAGTTGATTTAGTAGCTGAGGCACGAAGGAAACGAAGTGATGATCTTCAGCTTCGTTTTGGGGTTGAAGGTTCAAGATCTTTGTTCAGGGAAGCGCTCACAAAGAGAAGGATCCCTAAGCAAAATGGCAAAGAAATTGTTGTGCCAACTGTGGAGGAGGAACAAGAGCAAGCAGACATCGAGAAGGCCATTCAGCAATCACTAACAGAGAGGGCTTCCAGGACACGCCCACCAGCGGGAGAATCTAGCAGCTCAGTGGCCTCACCACCTGCTCCAGACCAGCCCCACATCCCTCCTACAGCTCCGAAGGAGACCTAGGCCACCGCATCTCTTCGCGCGATTGCGCCCCCAGGGAGCCCCTTGTACTTTATATATTTTTTTATGCATTGGGGACAATGCATGTGTTTAAGTTGGGGGTGGTAGCCTTATATCCTTGTTTTGTCTGTGTATTTGATTTATTTTTTGGGCATGTTTAGTGACATTTGATAACTGTACATTATATAGTAATGATTCATGATTTATGTATATATACTGTTATAATTAAATAGTTAGCAATAAAATAAAATCCCCTTATTTTTTCTTCTGCCGGGTTCTTTTTCAAGGGTGTGATAGTAGAACCGGGCCTATGAATATGAAGTATATTGACCAGGATGGTACGTTTGTTGAGTATCAAGTATGTAAACATATGCGAGTAAACCCTTGAAACGAATCAATTATGTGAATTTGAGGCTCACTCGGTAACTCTAGGTCTACTTAGAATCGTGTATGTGTACACGAGGAAATCCTTGAGTGACTAAATGTGAACTCTAAAGCTTTAAACTATGTTAACCGAACAGTTTGTGTGCCAATGTGTGTGAGCTCCTTGTTTTGATAGTTCTTGTGTTCACTGCGGCCATCTAGAACTTGCCCGGTTGGTTTTTCAACGCCTATCATACGTACACTGAGTTAGAGAAATGATCTTAGGCTTTCTTTGATTATTGATGAAACCTTTCTAGCCTTTTCAGCTTACCTGTGCATAATGAATATCACTAGTACCCTATTTGAGCCTTGTAGCCTTTTCCTTGGTCTCCGCATTACAAACTTATCCCATTCGTAAAACATGATCTCTTTTGAACTCGTTCCTCCTTGAACATTGAGAACATTGCTAAAAGTTTAAGTTGGGGGTGTGGGTCAACATGAAAATGGGCAAGGTTGTGAAATGAGACTGGGAACCCATACCTCAAAAGGTTCATATGAAGTTATGAAAGCTCCAAAAAGAAAGAAAAAGAAAAACAGAAAAAAAAAATATGTGTGGTGTCATAAAAAGTGAGTTATGTAATGGCAAAAAGGGAGCTTGAGAATCAAATAAAGAGGTGTGCAAAGTGGGATCCAATGCGGGAACGTAAGGCCATTGAGGCCATGGGGTCAAAAAGAAACAAAAGGTTAAAAGAAATAAGCGTGTAATTAGTGTTCAAGGAGGAAGTAGCCACTAGTATCTAAATATATATCCTACCCTTCCTTAAACCGACATTACAAGCTTACAAAGTCCTTATGTGATCTCCAACCGAGTGTTCTTATAACTAGGCGATGAATTAAAATAAGGGCAAGCCTATGGTGTGGCATGGGGTGACACTTGAAATTTTGTTCTGAGAGTGAGTGTACTTACACTTTAGTCCCTTGGTATTGTTATGATAAATATTGTGAGAGTGGAACTTTCTTTCCAGTGAGGGCACATACACTGCTAGGTTGATAGTAAGTTGAGCTTTGAGTAAGGCATAAGTGTATTCAGCTAAAGGTAGCTTTTAGTTACTTTGTTGAGGCTCAAAGTTCACTAATTGATTGGTTGTCTTTGAACATATTAATGATTCAAGGGGGGTACAGTGCTCAAAGAGTTATACTTGAGATACGAACAACAACCACCGTCCACGGTCAATATTGCTTCATGTTTGATAAGTAGAGTCTAGATTAGGAGAGTATCGTTTGAGTTGCTTGAGAACAAGCAAGAGTTTAAGTTGGGGGTGTTGATGTGCCGGGTAATTTCGGCACATTTTGATACTATTTGCTTAAAGTTTAACTTATTTTACTTTCTAATTCTCATGATACTTATGTAATTTTAGTGTATTTGCAGCATAACGAGTGTAAGGAACCAGAAGGACAGAAAAGAGTTTAAAAAGTTAGCTGAAGACAAGAAAAGAAGTTAAAAGCATCGCGAGCACAAGTATGCGGTCGCAAACCGAAAATGCGAACCCCATATTCCACAGGCAGATCGCATTTTGGGACATAACTCTAGGCCAATCTTCATGTTGAGAATGCGGTCGCAAATGCGAACCGCGAAATAGCCAGGTGCAATCGCAAGCACAAACAGAGTTTTGGGTGAAAATCAGAGTGGAGAATGTGATCGCGTATCGCGATCGCATAATCAACATGTGAACCGCGAATTAAAACGCGATGGGAGCAAAATTTTCTGGTAGAGTTTGCGACGGATGATGATGAATTGCGGTCCATATTTCTGTTCTGCGACAGAAATGCGGTCCGCATTATTTCAAAAAGGGCAAAGCTGACCGACATTCGCCTCAGGTTTTGGGCCTCTATAAATAGGTTTTATAGGGTTTTGTGAAGGGAGTCTTGTCAGAACTTAGAGTACAAAGTATGGCCATTGACTATTTTGAATTCTGAGAAGCTTTTGGTGATCGAAAACCCTCTATTTTTGTAAGATGATATCAATTACTCTTCCTTGTGCTTTAATGATCAGCGTGTGTAGCTAAACTCAAACGCTGAGGTTGTGAACCCTAGATGGGTAGAATGTGTTGAGATTTTGATATTGAATCCAATTTCGAAGGAAGCTTGATATTTATTTATTTCTTGTTCTTCAATTAATCGTTAGTGGTTGCAAACATTAACGAAAGCCAATTAGCTCTATTTTATCTTGGAAAAGTGAGATAGAGTTTGGTAGAGATAAATAACAAAAACTCAAGGCTTTAACCTTGTTTAACAAAATCGCTTAGGAATAAGTAGGTTTTAATTTGGCATTAATTGGTTGTTCTTAAGATCGACTCTTTTGTATTCGGGAGAATCGTAGAGAGGATACATTATCCAAATATTGGGAAATATTGGGTAGTATATTAAACATCAATTGCATATCAAGAAAGGAATTCAATATTAATATCAAAAACATTCTACTACATTAAGGGGGACACAACCTTGGTCTCTTACATTCATATTTTTAACATTCACACTATAAAAATTAGTTTTCAGTTTTCATTTACTTATATATTCAACACTTCTTTATTCTATTTGACGTACTTGATAGAATTACGACTTAGTCAAGTATTACATTAATTAGACAATAGTTTCACACCTATTCCCTGTGGGATTCGACCCCAACCTAGTTGGGTTACTATATTTGACATCGATCACTTACACTATTATGAAGGTGTAATTTGAGCGAAGCAATCGTCCCTTAATTGTTACTTGCAAGTGTTAATCTAATATGTAAAGAAAACAAATGAATGGCATCGTACCTCAACAGTAGTATCATTTTAAGTGGGCCACGTTCTAGTTGTTTGGTAGTTGCTCACCGTTCATTGCTTCGAGTTTGTATGGTCCTTTGCCGGTGATATCGATAATTCGATATGGACCTTCCCAATTCGGCCCCAGCTTCCCCTCATTTAGGTTCCGGGTGCTCAACGTCACCTTCCTTAACACCAAATCCTCGATACCGAAGTGTCGAAGGTTGGCTCTTCGATTGTAATACCTTTCGATTCGTTGCTTTTGGGCGGCCATCCGGACGAGGGCGGCCTCGCGCCTTTCATCTAGCAGTTCCAGGCTCGAATTCATGGCCTCATCGTTTGACTCTTCGATCGCATATCGGAACCTGAGACTCGATTCTCCTACTTCAACCGGTATAAAAGCTTCGGCGACGTAAACCAACGAGAACGGGGTGGCCCCGGTACTGGACTTCGAGGTCGTACGGTATGCCTATAGGACTTCGGGCAGGATTTCTTTCCATTTTCCTTTGGCGTCGGTCAATCTCTTTTTGAGGTTTTGGAGTATGGTTTTGTTGGTGGACTCTGCTTGCCCGTTCCTACTAGGGTGGTAGGTTGTTGATAGGATCCGTTTGATCTTATGGTTTTCGAGAAACTTGCTTACTTTGCTGCCAATGAACTATTTCCCATTGTCGCACACAATCTCGGCCGGCATTCCGAACCGGCATATTATGTGGTCCCAAATGAAATCGGTGACTTCCTTCTCCCTGACTTTCTCACACGCCTGGGCTTCCACCTACTTAGAAATATAGTCAGTCATAAATAATATAAATTGAGCCTTATCGGATACCCATGGAAGGGGGCCGACGATGTCCATCCCCTATTTCATGAACAGCCAGGGCGACAAGACCGAATGCAGCAGCTCCCCGGGCTGATGAATCACCGGAGCATGCCTTTGACATTCGTCGCATTTTCGTACTAACTCTTTCGCGTCCTTTTCCATGTCGATCTAGTAGTAGCCAGCTCTGATTATTTTTCAAACTAATGATTCGGCGCCTGAATGATTTCCGCAGGTGCCTTCGTGGACCTCTCTCAAAACATACTCGGTATCTCCCGGTCCTAGACATATAGCGAGTGAGCCATCGAATGTTCTTCTGAATAGGGTACCATCTTCGGAAAAGCTGAACCGGGCTGCCATTCGTACGCAGAGCCCTCGATTCTTTAGGATCCTCAGGCAGTTTTTCGGTCTTCAGATACTTTATGTATTTGTTTCTCCAGTCCCAAGTTAGGCTTGTTGAGTTTATCTCGGTGTGACCTTCTTCCGCTACCAATTTCATGAGTTGTACGACCGCCCACGAGATGAACTCATTGTCATCGACCGACGATCCCAAGTTAGCAAGGGCATCGGCCTCACTGTTTTGATCCTGAGGTACATGTTGTAGAGTCCACTCCTTGAACCGATGTATCGTTACCTGCAGTTTATCCAGGTATTTTTGCATTCACTTCTCTCTCACCTTGAACGTCCCATTAACTTGGTTCACCACAATGAGAGATTCACACTTAGCTTCAATCATCTCTTACCCCAAGCTTTTGGCTAGTTCGAGACCTACAATCATGGCCTCATATTCGACCTCGTTGTTAGTGAATTTTACAGTCATAATAGATTGTCTAACTAAATTACCTGTTGCTGGCTTCAATACGATGCTAAGTTCGGACCCTTTTGCGTTCGAGGCACCATCCATAAAGAGGGTCCAGATTCCCAAAGAAGTCCCCGAGTTCAACAACAACTCTCTTTCGACCTCGAATATTAGGGCCGGCGTAAAGTTGGCCACAAAGTCTGCCAAAATTTGAGATTTAATGGCAGTCCGGGGTTGATATTCGATATTGTACCCACTAACTCTATGACCTATTTCGCCAATCATCCCGAGAGCTCGGGTTTATGCATTACATTCCTCGATGGGTAAGTAGTTACAACACATATGGGGTGACATTGAAAGTACAGTTTCAGCTTCCTTTGCTAAGCGCCAATTTTTCTAGGTGAAGGTATCTAGTTTCAGCCTCGCCTAAAGTCTTGCCAACATAATAGATTGGAAATTGCGTACCTTCCTTTTCCCGGAACAAGACTCCACTTACTGCTATCTCGGATACTGCTAAGTACAGGTATAGCTGCTCGTCTGCTTCGGAGTATGAAGTAGAGGTGGGCTTCACAGATACCGCTTGAGTTCCTCCAAGGCTCGTTGGCACTCCGGGGTCCATGAGAAGTTATTCTTTTTCTTCAACAGTGAGAAGAACCGGTGGCTCTTGTCGGAGGACCTCGAGATAAATCGCCCTAGGGCGGCTATGCGTCCGGTTAACCTTTGAACGGCCTTGACGTTCTCCATAACAGTGATATCTTCTATGGCCTTGATCTTATCGAGATTGATCTCGATTCCCCGGATGGACACCATGAATTCAAGGAATTTCCCGGACCTGACTCCGAATACACATTTCTTCGGGTTCAGCTTCATATTGTACTTCTTTAATATGCTGAAAGTTTTCTGCAAATGTTTCAAATAGTCCTCTGCTCGTACGGAATTAACCAACATATCGTCAATGTAAACTTCCATTGATTTTCCTATTTGTTCTTCGAACATCGGATTCACTATGCGTTGGTAAGTGGCACCGACATTTTTTAGTCTGAATGGCATCACGTTATAGCAGTAAGTGTCGTACTTAGTGATGAAGGAAGTTTTTTCCTGATCGCCAGGGTCCATCCGAATTTTGTTGTACGCGGAATAAGCATCGAGAATACTGAGGATCTCGTAACCGGTCGTTGATCGATCATGCGATCGATGTTAGGAAAAGGGAAAGAGTCGTTGGGACATGCTTTATTCAGGTCTTTATAGTCTACACACATTATTAATTTGTTTCCCTTTTTAAGGACTACTACTACATTTGTTAACCAGTCCGGGTATTTAAACTCCCGAGGATAGACCCTATTTAAAGGAGTTTAGATACCTCGTCCTTGATGAACGCATGCTTGAATTCGGACTGGGGCCTTCTCTTCTTCTTGACTGGGTGGAACTTCGGGTCCAGGCTCAGCTTATGAGTGGTTATTTCCGGCGGGATCCATGTCATGTCAAGGTGGGACCAAGCAAAACAATCTGTATTAGCTATAAGAAATTGAATGAGTTTTTCCTGAGCTCGGGACTCAACCCCGTGCCCAGGTATGCCTTTCGATCGGGCAAGTGCTTGATCAATACGACTTGCTCCAGTTCCTCGACTGTCAATTTAGTAGCGTCAAAATCGTCGGGGGCTATGAAAGACTTGGGAACTCCATAGTCGTCGTCCTCATCCTTCCCCTGCTTCTCCGGTTCGGTCGAGGCCAGTTTTAATATTTGCTATATGGTTTCTCCTTTGGCGGCCGAACTCGGATCCTTTAGTGTAGAAAGTACGGATATGGGGACCACCTCGTCGACCGCGAACATCTCCTTTGCAGCCAGTTGTTCTCCGTAAATTGTTTATATCCTTCCTGGCGTTGGGAATTTCAATACTTGGTGCAAAGTCAAGGGTACTGCCCTCATGTTGTGAATACACGGTCTCCCGAACAAAGCATTGTACCTCATGTCCCCTTCGAGCACGTAATACTTCATTTCCTGAATGGTCCCAGCGGTGTTCATCGGTAATGTTATCTCCCCTTTAGTGGTCTCACATGCCTTTTGAATCCGTTTAAAACTCAGACTGTAGGCACGATTTGATCTTGTAGACCGAGCTGTTCCACGACCCTCGATCTGATGATGTTGGCCGAGCTACCTGGATCAATTAACACATGCTTAACTCGAGATTTATTTATGGTACATATATTACCGGTGCATCATTGTGGGGCTGCACGATCCCTTCAGCGTCCTCGTCATTGAAAGATAAGGTTCCCTCCGGCACGTAATCCCGAGTCCATTTTTCCTTTGTGTTGGATACTTTGGTGCGCTTCAGCATCGGCCTTTGGGGAACGTCGAACCCACCGATGATCATGTTAGTGACGTGTTGAGGTTCCTCCTAATCGATCTGTTTATTAGAATCTCTACTCCTGAAATGATTCTTGGCTCGATCGCTCAGGAACTCTCGGAGATGTCCGTTGTTGAATAGCCGGGCTATTCCTCTCTTAGTTGTTGGCAATCCTCTGTTCTGCGGCCGTGATTGCCATAATATTTGCACATTAGGTTAGGATCCCTTTGGGCTGGATCAGACCATAGAGGTAGAGGTTATTTGGAGTCATTGATGCGTCCGATGGCGGAGGCGTCGATGTTAAAGTTGTACTCCGATAACCTTGGCGCTTCCTTATGCCGATAGGCCTGTCGAAACTGTTTTTGCTTGTGAGTCCCAGGTTGTTTTGACCTCGATCACTCCTCCTTTCGCTTCTCACAGGGTTTCACCCAGACCCACTACTTCTTCGGTCTCCATTGTATGGCTGATACCGATTCCTGTTTGATCTTGGTTCACGATCAACGTCTCTCTTGACTCCGTCGATAGCTCTGACGGGATAAACGAACTCGGAAGGGGCCCCAAGCTGATCATTTTCGATCCTGATTTTTGATTGATACCGGTTATGCACGTCGGCGCAAGTAACAGCCGGGTATTCCACTAGATTTTGTTTCAACAGCTGTGAAGCCAACGAGCTTCGAACATTGAGTCCTTGGATGAAGGCCTGAACGGACCAATCGTCTACGACCGAGGCAGGTCCATTCGTTCCATTTGAAACCGAGACACGAATTCTCAGAGCATCTCATTATCCCTCTGTTTTACTTTGAAAAGGTCTGACTTCCTGGACTCGACCTTGATAGCCCCGGCGTGTGCTTTTACGAATAAATCTACAAGCATAGCAAACAAGTCAATGGAATTAGGAGGTAGGTTGTGATACCATATCATAGCTCCCTTTGACAGAGTTTCCTCGAACTTTTTCAGCAGGACAAACTCGAGCTCATCATCCTCTAAGTCGTTCCCTTTGATGACGCATGTGTAGGAGGTCACATGCTCATTTGGGTTCGTTGTTCCGTTGTACTTAGGAATCTCAGGCATGCGAAAATTCTTAGGGATCGGCTTCGAAGCTGTGCTTGGAGGAAAAGGTTATTGAACAAACTTCTTGGAATCCAGGCCTTTTAATATCGCTGGTGCCCCTAAGATTTGGTCGATCCTGGATTTGTAGGTTTTTACCTTTTTGTCATTGGCTTCGATTTTCTTCTCTCCCAATTCTACCCGTTTTATTAGCTCCTCAAGCATCTTTATGATCTCGAGGTTGGTCCCCGATTCATTTCCATTCGGCCTCTCTGTGACCGGTTCATTTTGCGGTTGACTTCCCAGGATGGCTTGGGCTCAATTCTGCTTGGCGCACGTCTTTGGTTCTGCAACTAGGCTATCGCTGCCTGTTGAGCCTGTCACATTTCAAAGATCACTCGCAAATTGATCCCATCACCTTCACCCTGTGCGTATTTTGGGAAATCGACCTGACTTACTGCGGACGCTGTTCTCAGGATCGGTAGGCAAATTTGCATTGATGGCCACATGCGAGCTAGCGTCGATCGGGTCCGCCGCTGGAACTCCGCCGAGATTGACGGGGGGCACCTCGTTACTGGGTGTTACATTGTTGTTCTAGCCATGGTGGCCAGATTCGGCATCCACGTTTAGAGGGAAGATGGGAGTTCGACATTTCAACTTTAACTTGGAATCAAAGATACTCCAAAAAACAAGTGTAAAATAGGGTGTGTTATGGAAATTTGTATCAAATTGCCGCTATTATCCTTAGCCCCACGGTGGATGCCAAATTGTTTACCTTCAAATGCGAATAACAATTAAATTTATAAGTGGTTCTAAAGATACGCGGATTAATTTGATACAAAGCGATGGATTAAGTCAAATTGAACAAACAAAGATAAAACAGATTCACATCGCACGAGGAGGATAGTTCCAGCCTTAATGAAATATTTACCCTCGATCCGAGCTCGCTATGGCCAGCACTGATGAACAAGAGAAAGAGCTAATATTAGAGAAAATAATAATATATTGCTTTGGAATGCATGTTACAATGTGTTTAGTGAATTATCAAATCCCCTTTATATAGTAGGAGAATCCTACTATAGGTACAACTCTATAAAAAGTAAAAAGTTCTCTGATTATCTAATTATCGATACGTACCGAGATCCCTGCCGTGATCTCCGGCCAGTCAAGGATATAATGGCCATTCGTTGGCCGTGCTTGATTGCCCAACAATGTTCTTGGAAATCGTTCAAGGCTAAGACCGATTTTAACCGTGACTCGATGAGACTTTTGCCTCGATTTCGGTTTCCTGTCATCATGTCTCGAGCTTGACTTATTTTTTCGGAGACTGAGGTGTACCATGAGCTCGATTTTACCCGTATACAACATGGAAAAAGCTTTTGTCAAGGATTGGGTAGGAATGGAACGAATAAATCAGCGCAACGAAGAAAGTGGAACTATCTCGAAGAAAGTCGGTGGGTAGGTATGGTGAAGCTAGCTGTCTCACACATAACAAAATGCCCATAGATAACAATAATATTACTCAAGTACCCTTCGTCGTCAACCATATATAATTAAATATTTAGTAAATACCTCTCTTTTTATTTATGTTGCAACTTACAAACTGATAGACCTTTTATAGTACGATCTAAAAATTCTTTATGAGTAAATAAAAATCTTATAAGAAATTGTTAGGCCACCATCTAAAATATTGCAACGTTAGGGCACCGTCTAATTTTTATTAAGTTAATTGCAAATATTACTCCACATACTAATATTTTGTGAGCAATCTGAAGATTATATGAACAAATAGTAGATTCAATTTAATACCACTTCATTTACTTTTACTAATCCAATATCTAAAAATATATTTTTATTTTTACTTGTTTATTTTTATAAATCAAGAGAAAAATATTTTTTTTCTTGATTATCCTTATCATTAACTACTTATTTCCAAGACTTTATAGAATGCTATCATTATTATGAATATTATAGTAATATATATAATTTATTTATTATTTCTTAAGAGGTATAAAGTTCATTGTGAATAAGTAACAGAAAAAAATATTATCCAAAGAAGTAATTCCTCAACATATATATACACAACTATTTTATTCAATCTAAATAATGGCCTAAAAAAGATATTCTTGCTTTAGTCATTGTTAGTCAGTCCACCTATTGAAGGTGCAAAGAAAAAGTATTAAACAGTTATCGTAGATTGGTTCAAATTGGATAATTTATATTTGATTGGTCGAATAAAAATAATTACATATATTCGTTAAATTATTATCTGAACTGTGTAAAAATTTAGTTGCAAAATTAACAGTTGTATGGTAACCTTTTACCTAAGCATGGGGCCTGTCTATAAATTAAATATTACTGGATCTTGAGACCATGTGTACAGGATACCTTTTTAGGGACTCCCCGGGATTACAACAGCCCTTAAAACAACCAATAACGGGCTTCTCAACCGGGCAACTGTACGTAGCCACTAAGGCAAATCCAAGATCCATAGTACTTAATTATGACTGTACCACCATCTCAGAACCAAGCCATCAATTTTAATACTAAACTTTTAAAGTGCATATAATAAAATCTCTTTATTTTAGTAGAGTCTAGTTCATCTTTATGAATATTTTGACAGTATAGCACTCAACATAGACAGATATCTAGCCGGCTATAAGTACGGCCATTTGAACAATAATAAATAATTTATAACAAAAATTAAAGTACCTTGAACACCGAAGTTGTGCCCAAAAATTTGGACGGTTTTCTTCTTCTTCTATACAATATTCAAAATTTTACAAAAGATTACAAAACTAGAAAGAAGGCAGAGCTAAGAAGCTTAGAGAAGGAAAGTTAAAAGAAAAAAATGAACTCTATTCTACAAACGGGGCAAAGGCCTCCTTATATAGAATATTCTATCTATCTACAGTATTGTGCATTATTAATGCATAGTGACAGCTATCTCTGTACTGTTCACATATCAGTGAATAGTGACAGTTGGGTCCCACCAACATTATTTTGTCGGCTTCTTTCCTTGCAGTATCATCATTCTTTTAACGAAATCTTCGTCATCTCTATCTTCTTTTTCTTGCTGAATTAATTTTTCTGCTTCTTCTATTATGATATCTGTATCTATCTCTTCATCTGCTTGAGAATCTTGGATTAAAGATTGAGTAGCATTACTTGTCATAGAAGTGTCAGATTTTTCTGACCTTTGAGCAATTTGCTCAATTATGCCTTGTTTAACCTGCTGCAAATATGCTTCAATTTTTTCATCTGTATCTCCTGGTTGATACAGTATCTTTCTAGCAATATGTTTTAATGGACTGTCTTCAATCGTCACAGTCTTCGGCTTGGAAGAATATTCTTCAATGCTATGAAGCAATTTATCCATAGTATCTTGCCCATATAATAGTTTTGTTTCTGGGTTTTGTTTTAACATTTTCTCTCAGAAATTATTATAATAAGTCCGATAGATACATGGTATCTGTTCTTCGGTATATCCGAACTCTGGGATCCATTTATGTATCCATGGTACTGAGAATTCCAAGAAGAAATATATTTGCCCAATATTTTCGGGCCAGTTCACATGATCTTTGTGATATAAGGAGTCTAAGTCGGGAGAAACCAATACCCATTTGTCATATAATTCCTTGAGTTGTTTTGGAAGAATACCAACTGTTG
>MCJB01001716.1:0-14302 GCA_002018475.1 Nicotiana obtusifolia
GTGAAATGATAATGAATTATCAGGCTTTAAAAGCTATTAAAAGCCCTCTTATAACCGACTTGGGGCTTTTAACTTTTAGCACTTAATTTTGGCAAGTAGGTGATGCACCTACTTGTCACCTACCAGCTTGCGCAGTTCTACGGAAATGCAATTATCTCAATACTCTGAGATCGTATTGACAAACGGTTTGAAGAATTGGAAACTAGACTCATAGACCTTTAATTTGGTAGGTAGATCACCCCGTAACTCCTTGTAAATTGAGAGAAAATCTCAGAAACATTTGACCTAACGTTTATGTAAAATTGTGAACCTAAGTTGCGACAACTTTTGTCGACTTTTGTTTCATAACTCGTTTGACTTCAAGACTTATGAAACGGATATCATATCATTCAAATACCTTAAAACATGACATTTTGGTAATGTTAAACACCTCTCGATTTTCCCAAAAACGCGAGTTACAACTTCCTTAACTCGTTTATCCTCTAATACTTGTTAACCGCCCTTGTACACCTTTGCATCGTTTAGGACCAATAGGACTAAACTCTTATTGTCTCAAAGGTAATTCCCTTCTCGAACCAAGGTAGACTATCTTACAGTGTAATCTAACACGTACAAATATGGGTTATAACAGTATCGATGGAATTTGCACGTAAAACAAGTTAAAATCTAATCAAGTAGTATCAAAATGTGCCCAAATTCCCCGGCACATCAACACCCCCAACTTAAACTCTTGCTTGTCCTCAAGCAACTAAAACGATACTATTCTATTCTTGACTTTATTTACCAAAATCAAACAATAATGACTCTGGACAGTGTTTGTTGTTAGTATTTCAAGCATACATGTTTGAATGCTTTACCCTCCCTGAATCATTAGTATATTCAAGGAAAACCAATCAGCTTGTGAACATTGAGCCTCAACAAAGTGACTAAAGGCTACCTTCAGCTGAGTGCACTTATTCTTTACTCAAAACTCAACTTTCTATCAACCTCGCAGTTCATGTGCCCTCACTAGAAAGAAAGTCCCAAACTCATAATATTTATCATAACCACACAAAGTGACTAAACTGCAAATACACTCACTCTCAGAATAGAATTTCATGTGTCACCACATACCATACCATAGGCTTGCCCTTATTTTAATTCGTCACCTACTTCTAAGAACACTCGGTTGGAGATCACATAAGGACTTTTTAAGCTTGTAATGTAGGTTTAAGGAAGGGTAGGATACATATTTAGATATGACTTTTTACTTTGTTTCTTTTAAAATCCCATAGTCTCAATGGCATTTAGTTCCCAATGTGGACCCACCTTAAATACCTCTCTAATTTCCTTCAAAGCTACATTATTGTAAATACACATATATAACTATCTTTCTTTTCTTTTTCTTGTCTTTTTCTTTTCTTTTTTTTCTTTTTTTTTTCTTTCTGGAGCTTTCATAAATTCACATTAGCACTTTGAGGTATAAGCTCTCACCCTCACTGAATAACCTTATCCATTTCCATTTTGACCCACACCCCCAACTTAGGCTTTTAGCCTCATTCTTAATGTTCAAGGAGAAACGGGTTCAAAAGAGATAATTGTTTTACAAAAGGGAAAGGTTTGTAATATGGAGGCCAAAGAAAAGGTTAAAAGGCTCAAATAGGGTACTAGTGATATTATTTATGCACAAGTAGGCTACAAAGGCTAAAGAGGTTTCATAAATAAAACAAAGAATGCCTAAGATCCTCTCTCCAACTCAATGTAATTATAATAAGCGTCGAAAAACCAACCGGGCATGTTCTAGATGGCAGAAGCAAACACAAGAACTATTTATACAAAGAACTCACACACATGGAACACAAACTGTTTGGTTAACATAGTTTACAGCTTTAGAGTTAACATTTTGCAATTCAAGGCTTTCATCATATATAAATACACGACTCTAGGTAGACTTAGAGTTACAGAGTGAGCCCTCAAGTTCACGCAGTTGATCTGTTAAAAAGGGTATAATCAATACACAGATACACATGCTTGATACTAGACAATTACACCATCCTGGTCAACATGTTTTATTTTACTGTCCTGGTTCTACTATTACACCCTTGAAAAAGAACCCGGCAAAGAAAAAACAAGGGGAATTTTATTGGCCAAGAAATACAAAAGGTAAAAAAACTTTACTTTCTACTAATTAACTACAACATATATACAGAAATCATTAAACACTAATACATATTTTACAGTTATTAATGTCGCAAAGCATCCAAGAAAACAGATCAAATATACAGATAAGGCTATCACCCCCAACCGAAATCATGCATTGTCCCCAATGCATAAGAAAAGAAGTTAGAGTTCAAGGGGCTCCCTGGGGCGCATTCGTGCTATGGGAATCAGTAGCCTGTGGACCCTTTACAGCTGAAGGAGGGCTGTTGGACTGGAGGGGAGCTTGTGTTAGGGCTGCTGAGCTGCTAGCTTCGCCCACTAGTGGCTGAGTTGCCGATGGATCTACATGGGTGGTCACATCTGCTAGCGAGTGTTGTATGGCCCGCTGAATGTTTGCGTGCTCCACTTCTTCCACTGTTGGAGCAGCAATCTGTTTTCCCTTCTCCTGAAGGTCGTCATCCTCTGTCTCTTCTCCTTCTAACTCTGATGAAGGTCCCGATGTCTCCTCATTATTAATATCAACCTGTACTGGAGGAGCTGGAGGTTGAGACAATCTGGCAGACTGCGGTACAATGTCTGCCATTAGAGCTGTGAAGTCCAAACCCAGGTCTGGTGCAGCAATGTCTGCACCTTAGTCACCCTCTTTGGGGAGGAGAGATGATAGGTCGAACTCCAAATTTTGCATTTTCTGGAATTCGATCTTCATAGATTTTACTTCCTCCCTTAGCTGAGGTATACCCTTAACCTCACCTCTCTCGATCTGTTCAATCCTGGACTCAAGTTTGTGAAAGCGATCCCCAAACAGTGTTTGTTGGTGTTGGAGAGCGGTCACTGACGTTTGTATTGGAGTCAGGGCTTGTTTGATCAGGTTTCGCAGGGTTTTCAAGAGCTGGTCCACTTTGGCATTGGCATGCTGTGCAATAAGACCAAGTCTTGAAAGGCTGGCATTGTCGACGAAGGTTGGCCCGTGGTGGACGAGGTTGCAGGCTCTACAACAGAAGTGGAGGCCTCTGGAGCTTGGGGAGGTATGGGAGTCTGGGAGTCAAGGTCCTAGAGTGGGGTCTCTGTTGGGGCAGCAGAATCACTAATACAAGTGATATCTATATCCCTCGTTGACTTTCTGATTTTGTCAGCTTGTGGCATGAGAGGCACGTTCACAGCTTGGCAAAGGGCTGTGATCAAACTCGAAAATAGAAGTGATGTGGCACGCTGCGTTGCCCGGATACCAACCATCCGAACTAGTGCCTTAAGCAGGAAGGCAAATGAAATTATGTGGTATGTATCGTATATAAGAGAAAGCTTGCTTTTAGGAGTGATCTCGTAGGAATTCACATTGCCTTTTACGGCTTGGAATTCCTATTGTATAGAATAAATGTATTGGGCAATGCCTTTCTTTTCTTGAGATTAGATTCCCCACATCGATTTTTATACCGGCCATAATGCACGCAATGAGAAGTGCTTTCTCAATGCTTATATCCGTTTCGTTTCTGGACGGTATTAAATGGGAGGTGACAAAGCTCAGCCAAAGTCTTCCCTCCCTTGTGAGATCCCCTTTATAGATCTTCTTTCCAGGGTTTATCCAAGCAGGAGTTCCCTTTGCAACAATGGACGCTATCCACCCACATTTATTTTCTCTATTGGAGTACTTGGCATCGTACTCGGCTGTGCCTGATTGCCACTCGGGGAAGTAGATTTCATTAATTTGCTCGCTGTTGCATAACACACTCTTTACCCGAACCTGTACTATGCCAGTAAATATTCTGTTACATTTGTGGTGCGCCGTTCTTGAAGCTCCATAGGATGCATAGAACTCCCGGACAATTGACTCGTTGTACTCTTTAGGATCCCTAGTGAAATATTCCCATTTTCTCTCTTTTATGTTGTCGAGAATATGGAGGTACTTGTCTTGTAGTCCATTCAAACTCAACTGTTTTTCACCCAAGATTTTTCTTTTAGTCAACCCCTCTCTAAACAATGTCCTGGAGCCTTCGACCCCGAATCGAAGCTGAAGGTCATTGCCATGCTTCCTTCTAGCCTCAGCCAATAGGTCAACTTCGGGCAAGCGGTTCTCCTCTTCAGACTGGGAGGTGCTTGGCAAATTTGGTTCGATTCTTACACATTTTGGCTGTGATGTGTTATGACCAGATGATGACCTTTCCTTGCGATATGCTTGGTAGGTTCCATATCTGCATAAGGGTAAAACGTGAGCGACATTGTAAGTAATAGGGAAAAGAAGAGAAAAAGAATCAACAAAGAATTACATGAATGCGGCCTGGTTTTGTTGTCGCATACCCACTATGCGATCCGCAAACTGGTCGCATTCATGGGTATGTAAAGATGGACTTCATTCTGCGGTGTGATATGCGATCGCATAACCACTATGCGAATCGCATAACCATCGCAGAAAGTTCTTGTTCACAGACATATTAGCAAAACACAAATGCGATCACATATCCACCGCAAAGTGAGATATTCGATCGCAAACCTGACGCGGATTGTCTGGTGTTAAGCCAGATGTTCTGCCCCTGTTTGCTGTGCCTTTGCGGTTCGCATAGCTGTTATGCGACCCCAAAGGCACCATATTTTTCATCTTCTTCAGGTATCTAGGGTTTTAGGGATGCGGTCACAATGCGGTCCTCGCATCCCCAGCTAGAGAATACTTATAGCATCTCAACCTCAGGGCATCGTCGGAGACATTATTCTGCTTGTGCATTGCACATACACCCAAGAAATTTCCGAGGTGTTGTGTTGGGTTATTATCTGTGGAATTCCTAAAAAATCCCTCCGCTTTCAGCATCAGAATTAATCCGCGTTCCACCTTGAAGGTTGCAGCACCAATAGCAGGAGGTACAATAGCATTTGTATCCTCGATATACTCCTCAATGTCCGCGAAAGGATTTCCTTCCGCGTCCAACTCCACATCATCACCATAGTCCGACATGTTCTCCTATCAACACCAAGAAAAACAAACAAAGTGTGATAGAATAGAATTAGACGTACAGTAAAGCATACACTAACTAGTAATTTCAGAACCGTATTCCCCGGCAACGACGCCAAAATTTGATACGCTCAAATTACACCTTAATAAACAGTGTAAGCGGTCGGTGTCAAAGATAATAACCCAACAAGGTTGGGGTCGAATCCCACAGGGAATAGGCGTGAAACATTTACTTAATTAGTGTAGTACTCGATTACAGTTGTAATTCTATCAAGTAATGGTAACAGAAGTATGAATTGAATTTGAGTTTAATTGAAAACTAATTGCAATATTATGAATATAAATAATATGATTAAATGAACCAAGGTTGTGTCCCCCTTGATGAAGTATAATGCTAGCGATATCAATATTATTTATTTCCAATGGAAGAAACTTTTGATATGCAATTGATGCTTAATTGATTACCCAATATTTTCCAATAGTTGGGTAATATTTTCTCTTTATGATTTTCCCAAATACAAAAGAGTTGTGATTAAGAACAATCAATCTATGCCAAATTAAAACCCACTTATTCCTAAGAAATTTTATTAAGCAAGGGTTAAAGCCTTGAGTCTTTGTTCTTTACTTCTACCAAATTTTACACCGCTTTCCCAAGCAAAGGTGGAATTAAATGGCATTTGTTAATGTTTGCAACCACCAACAATTATTTAAAGAATAAGAAGTAAACAAATATCAATCAACCGTCGAAACTATATTCAATATCAAAATCCCAATAGCATCTTACCCATCTAGGGTTCACAACCTTAGCGTTTAGAATTAGCTACTCATGCTGAAAACTGAAAGTAAAAGAATAGTAATTGTCATAAGCTTACAAAGTAGAAGGTAATTGATCCAAAAAGCTTCCCCGAAATCAAATAACCCAAGCCTAGTACTCTATGCTCTCAATTCTGACAAGATAGTCCCCACAAAACCCTATTAAACCTATTTATAGAGGCCCAAAAATCGAGGCAAAGTTCGGACTGATTTGCCCCTGATGTTAATAATGCGACCACATTTCTGTCGCATAACAGAAATGTGGTTCGCAAATCTTACACGTCCGTCGCATATTTAACCCATGGATTTTGCCTTCATCCCATTCTGGATTCGCGGTCCGCATTGAAGAAATGTGGCCACCTTCTGCATCGCAAATCCAACGACCTGTAAACTGCATACTTGATTTGCGGTTGAGTTTGCGGTGTGCATACTAATTATGCGATCGCGAATGCGATCGCATTCTTTACCCTGACTTTCACCCAAAACTTTGCTTGCGTCTGTGATTCCCTAGTGCATGTCTGCGGTCTGCATCTTAGTTATGCGGTCGCATATGCGACCGCATTCTTGACATGAAAATGTGCCCAGAGGTCTGTCTTGGTTTGTGATTTTATTGTGAAATATGCCGTTCGCATGTGATGTTTGCAACCCCATATTCACCTCTGCGATGTTTTCAATGCTTTTCTTGTCTTTAGTTGGCTTCTTGAGCTCTTTTCCGTGCTTTTAGGTCCTTACACTTGATGTACTGCAAATACACTAAAATTGCATAAGTATCGATGGAATTTGCACGTAAAACAAATGAAAATCTAAGCAAGTAGTATCAAAATGTGCCGAAATTCCTCGGCAAATCATTGGCGCTGCAACTTTCAAGGTGGAACACGGTTTAATCCTTATGCTCAAAGCAGAGGGGTTTTTCAGGAATTCCACTGATGATGATCCAACATAACATCTTTGAAACTTCTTGGGTGTGTGTGCAATGCATAAGCAGAACAATGTCTCTGATGATGCCCTAAGGTTGAGATGCTTCAAGAACTCTCTAGCCGGGGACGCAAGGAAATGGCTTCAAAATCTTCCCCCAAACTCCGTTCATTCCTGGCCCAAACTTGTCCGAGCCTTCTTGTCTAAATGGTTCCCGCAAAGTAAGAAGTCTAAGCTCCGGGATAAAATCTTCTTTTTCAAGCAAGTACCGGGAGAATATCTATATGAGGCATGGGATCGTTTCAAATTGTATTTGGTGAGGACTCCCAACCATGGTTTCCCGGATTCTATTTTGTTGGAGAAATTCTACATGGGCTTGGATCCGATGAACCAATCTATAGCCAAGAATGCAGCTGACGGATCTTTCATGGACAAATCATTCGCAAGGGTGACACAAATACTTGACAAAATGGCAAAGCATAATCAAGCATGGCATTCCGAGGACACCACAGGTGGAATTACATATGGCTCTCCTTCCTTGAGCAACATGATCAAGGAAAATCAAGAGAGAGATCAAGTGATTGCAGGGCTTGCTACAAATGTTAATGTGTGACAAAGATGTTCACCGAAAGCCAAACGAAGAAGGTAAATGTGGTTAGGATGTGCAACCCGTATCAAATGAGGATTTTGAGGAAGAAAATTATGTCAACAACTCTCAAGGAGGGTATCAATGGCAACAATACCAAGGTCAAGGACCACAAAATCAATGGAGGCCAAACCCGCAAGGGCAAGGCCACCAACAATGGCGAAATGACCAAGGTGGCTCAAACCAAGGAAATTGGAACAACAACAACAACTTCTCAAACCGAAGTTTAAATCCCTACCTATGTTCCCCCAAAGGGTCAATATTCAAATCAAGGTTCCTCAAGCGAGTCTAAGTTGGAAAGTATGCTTGAACAGGTGTTGCAAAATCAAGAAAAATCCGACACTTCTATGAGGAACATGACCGAGCTTGTTGGCTCTCATACCGCATCCATTCAAAAATTGGAGATGCAAATGAGAGACCTCTCTAGGGAGCAAAATCCAAAGCAAAAGGGAACACTCCCTACTAACATAATTGCGAACCCAAAGGGTAGTGGGAGTGGACCAACTTCTCATGTCATGGAAATTACTACTAGGAGTGGAAAGGTACTCTAAGGAGAGGGTGAACAAATGGTTGAGGTAGAAGTGTTCGAGAAAGGGGTTGAGGTTGAAGTGCCAAGTGTTGTCAAAATTGAGAAAATTCCAGAAGAGGTGCAAGTGCAAGAAGAGAACCGGGAAGTGGTAAAGGAAAAGGCAAAAGAGACACAAAAAATTCTTCCACCTATTCCTAGACCTCCTCCTTTTCCTCAAAGACTTGTAAGAAGGGTTGATGATAGCAAACTCGAGAAGTTCTATGGCATTCCAAAGCAATTATCAGTAAACATCCCATTCTTGGAAGCTTTTCAAGAGATGCTAGGTTTTGCTAAATATTTAAAAGATTTGATCACCAAGAAGAGGACCGCCAAGAATGAGGTGGTGAACATGACTCACCGGGTTAGCTCCATTATTGCCACAACCACCGTTAAAAAGAAAGAAGACCCAGGAGCCTTTACTATTCCATGAACTATCGGAGCGCGTGATTTTGCAAGGGCCCTTTGTGATAATGGGGCTACCATTAACTTAATGCTGCTTGCCATTTACAAACAAGTTGATTAGGAATGCCAAGGCCAACAAGTATGAGATTGCAAATGGCCGATCGTTCCATCAAAAGACCGGTAGGAATTGTTGATGACGTGGTTGTAAAAGTGGGAGAGTTTCATTTACCCGCCGATTTTGTAATCCTTGATTGTGCAGTTGACAAAGAGATCCCTATCATCTTGAGGAGACCATTCCTAGCCACGGGAAGACCACTCATGGATTAGAAACGGAATGAAACCAAATTCCGTGTGAATGATGAAGAGGTCACACTCCAAGCAAGAAAGTGTATGAAACTACCAAATGAGTATGAAAGCATTTTGGTGATTGATGTTCTTGATGAGGTGGAAGAAGGTTGAAATGAAAATGGAAGAACAATGCCTCGGTGAAGCATTGGCGGCTATTTTGGTGAAATTTGATGGTGAGGATATGGAGGGATATATGGAATCGGTAACTGCACTGAAGGGGCTTGGTTCTTACACTTATGCTTCGACAAAGCTCTCTCTCGACTTGGAGAATAGAGCCACACCTCCCGCAAAGCCATCTATTACTGAGCCACCACAACTAGAGCTCAAACCACTTCCTCCGCACTTGAGGTATAAATTTCTTGGCTCAAATGATACTTTACCGGTAATCGTTTCTTCTTTGTTGAATGATGTGCAGGTGGAACAATTGTTGAATGTCTTGAAGGAGCATAGGCAAGCCATTGGATGGACAATTGCGGACATTCGTGGGATTCCCGCGGAATTTGCGAGCATAAAATCCAACTGGAAAGTGAGACCAAACCGAGTATGGAACATCAACGACGGTTGAACCCATCAATGCAATAGGTTGTACAGAAAGAAATCATCAAATGGTTGGATGCCGAGGTAGTCTACCCCATTGCCGATAGTTCATGGGTGAGCCCGGTGCAATGGGTGCCGAAAAAGGGAGGCATGACCGTAATTGAAAATGAGAAAAATGAGCTCATCCCAACAAGAACGGTGATCGGCTGGAGGGTGTGTATGGATTATTGGAAACTCAACAGTGCCACATGCAAGGACCATTTCCCTATGCCTTTTATTGATCAAATGCTTGATCGGCTAGCGGGAAGGTCGTTCTATTGTTTCCTTGATGGATATTTCGGCTACAACCAAATCAACATAGCATTGGAGGATCAAGAGAAGACGACATTCACTTGCCCCTAGGGAACGTTTGCTTTTAGCCGGATGCCATTTGGTTTATGCAACGCTCCGGCTACTTTTCAAAGATGCATCATGTCCATTTTCTCTGACATGGTAGAGGATTTTCTAGAAGTCTTCATGGACGACTTCTCGGTGGTAGGTGAGTCTTTTGAGCATTGTCTTAACAATCTTAGACAAGTGCTTAAGAGATGTGAAGGGACCAACCTTGTGCTCAATTGGGAGAAATGTCACTTCATGGTGGATGAAGGCATCGTGTTGGGGCATAAATTTCAAAGCATGGCATAGAGGTTGATCGGGCAAAGATAGAGATTATTTCTAAGCTTCCTCCACCTACTTCCGTTAAGGGCGTTCGAAGTTTCTTAGGGAATGCCGGGTTCTATAGGTGCTTCATCCAGGACTTCTCCAAGATTGCAAATCCTATGTGCAAATTCCTTGAGAAGGATGCCAAATTTGTGTTTGATGAGAAATTCCTCAAAGCCTTTGAGGAGTTAAAGCAAAGGCTCACCACGGCACCTATTATTGTTACACCCGATTGGTCTCTTCCTTTCGAGCTCATGTGTGACTCCAGGGGTGTAGCCATTGGGGCAATGCTTGGCCAACGTCACAACAAGGTTCTTCACTCGGTCTATTATGCAAGCAAAACACTCAATGGGGCACAGATGAATTACACGGTGACTGAGCAAGAACTTCTTGCCATTGTCTATGCCTTTGAGAAGTTCCGGGCTTATTTGTTGGCATCCAAGGTGATAGTGTACACAAATCATGTGGCTCTTTGCTATCTCATGACAAAGAAGGATGCAAAGCCTCGGTTGATTCGATGGATCTTGTTGTTGCAAGAGTTTGACTTTGAAGTCAAGGATCGCAAGGGAACTCAAAATCAAGTGGTGGATCATTTGTCAAGGGTTGAAGAAGCAGGGAGACCAAAGGGAGATCTTGAAATCAATGATGCATTCCCGGATGAACACATATTGGCACTATCTAGCACTTTTGCTCCTTGGTATGCCGATATTGCTAACTATTTAGTTAGTGACCTTATCCCAAACGGATTGGAATCCTATCAAAAGAAGAAGTTTTTGAGAGACTGCCGGCATTACTATTGGGAGGAGCCATTCTTGTTCCGTGTTTGTGCTGACAATATTATCAGAAGGTGTGTTCCGGAAGAAGAGATTATGCCAATTCTAAAGGCATGCCACGACTCACCGGTTGGGGGTCATCATCGATGAAATCGAATGGCGGCTAAGGTCTTGAATGTGGTTACTATTGGCCTTCAATCAATCATGATGCCAATCAAATGGTCAAGGCTTGTGAACAATGTCAAAGGCAAGGTTCAATCTCCAAGAGGCATGAAATGCCAATGCACTTTGTGATGGAGATAGAGATCTTCGACGTGTGGGGAATTGATTTCATGGGTCCCTGTGTAAGCTTTTGGGTGATGAAATATATTTTGGTGGCTGTGGACTATGTGACCAAATGCATTGAAGCAATCGCCTTACCAAACAACGAGGCAAGGAGTGTGACCACATTCTTGAAGAAAAACATCTTCACTCGGTTTGGCACTCCTAGAGCCATTCTTAGTGATGGTGGGTCTCATTTCTGTAACAAGGCTTTCAAGGTTCTACTTGAGAAATATGGCGTCAAGCACAAGGTAGCCACTCCTTATCATCCGCAATCAAGTGGTCAAGTTGAGGTTTCCAACCGGGAGATCAAGAGCATTCTAGCAATGACTGTTAATGCAAACAGGACCGACTGGTCAAGGTAGCTAGATGACGCATTGTGGGCGTACCGCACGGGGTACAAGACTCCTATTGATACTTCTCCTTATCGGTTAGTCTTCGGAAAAGCTTGTCATCTGCCCGTGGAATTGGAGCACAAGGCTATGTGGGCGTTAAAAAAGTTGAACTTGGACTAGGCTGAAGCTACAAATTTGAGGTTAACACAACTCAACAAAATGGAGGAATTCCGTTTCCATTCTTATGAAAGTGCAGCTGTGTACAAAGAAAGGATGAAGTTCGTCAATGACAAGAAGATCTTGAAAAGAGAGTTCAAGTCGGGTGACTTGGTATTGCTCTTTAACTCAAGGCTCAAATTGTTTCCGGGCAAGCTCAAATCAAAATTGTCCGGTTCATTCAAAGTGGTCAATGTCTCTCCTTTTGGAGATGTGGAAATAGCATCGGAAGATGGGCTCTGGACATTCAAAGTAAATGGCCAACGAATCAAACACTACTTGGGCACATATGGCGAAAAACATTTGGTAGAGCAGCTAGCTCTCAAAGATGGTCCGTGCCAGACCATTGAGTGACTCCAAAGGAACACCAACTTCGTCGTGCCGGGATGTTAAATCAAGTGCTTCATGGGAGGCAACCCATGTGTGGTAACACCTTTTTTGTTCTTTAAATTTTTTTATTTTTGATAGATAGATTTACTTGAGCAATTTAAAGTGTGTGTTAGAGTGCAGGGGATTCAAAAGATCACAACACTGGGAAGGAATGCATAAAAAAAGGGAAGAAAAACCACTGTGTGAAGTTTGCTGCAAAGATGCGGTCGCATTTTCACTATGTGGACCACATTTTGGTCGCAAACTAAAACAGTAAGTTTGGCTAAAATCATTGATCAGAATGCGACAAGGTGATGGACTTTGCGGACCGCATTTTAATTATGCGATCGCATTGTGCTTCGCATTGTTACCCCTTCAGCAAGTCAAATGAACCCACCGCATAACACTTATGTGGTCGCATAATGTGTTATGCGGTGACTTTCCCATCGCAAAGTGTCAGGTACGTCGTTGCATTCTCCCATATCTCACTCATTCAAAACAAAACAAACAAAACCAAAAAAAAAAGAATGAATAGAAAAGAGAGGCACACAGAGATCGAAAAAAAAAAGTGGGGCAAAAACGGCTCGTGATCGAATCTTACTAAGGACGAATACCCATTCATAATCTCCATAGTGCTCGTACTCCTCTTCACTGGTATGTGGATTTGAAGAAGCCATGTAACCATATATGAGAATTGAGTACCAGTTGTTGCCAATGATGCCAAAGACCATGCCAATAAAGGTCTCATAGAACCTCATTTTTCTCAAAGTGTTTGTCAATAATAGCCAGGATAGTCTGTCAAAAGCTTTTGTCATGTCAAGCTTGATTACCACATTTGGCCCAGCTTTTGTTTTGAGTCTGATGTCTGTGATGATTTCTTGAGTTAGGAGGACATTTTCAGCAATGGTTCTGCCTTTAACAAAGCCAGCTTGTTCTTGGGAGATCAGGTTAGCAATAGCTTCACCATTCTTTCATGAATGATTCTTGAAAAGATTTTGTTGACAAAATTGCTTAAGCTAATGGGCCTTATGTCTGAGAATGTTGTCACTTCCTTCTTTTTGGGTAGCAGTACCAGGTTTGTGTGTGCAACACATTTTGGTAGTTGTTTCCCTGAGAAGAATGCCATGGACATATTGTATATGTCTTCTCCTATTATGTCCCAGCATGTTTGGTAGAAGGCACTTGTGAAGCCATTTGGCCCCCCTGCACTATTGCCATTTAGACTGAAGACAGCTTGCAAGGTTTCTTCTTTTGTGGGCTGCCTGATCAGTTCTGAGTTTTGCTCCATGCTTATCAATTGAAGGATGTTATCAAGTATGCTAAAGTTGGTTGGTGTTGCAGTCTCTGTGAATTGTTCTGTATAAAAATTGACAACTTCAGTTGCAATTTGTTCCTGTTCCTCAATCCAGCTGCCTGTGTTGTTTTGGATTCTCCTTAGTTGGAGCTTTTTTCTTCTATCATTTACTTGAGCATGAAGGAATTTGGTGTTTCTGTGTCACGACCCCAAATCTCCCTCCCTCGGGAGTCGTGATGGCGCCTACTAATGGGAGCTAGGCCAGCCGATAATTAAACTCATTAATTACATTAACATTCATACTTAATTGCTCGCAAAATCATAAACATAAATAATGTTAACATGTGGAAATATTATATATACATCGCCTTCCCTTTACAAAAATCTACCCAAGAACTGGTGTCACAGTGTTCACAGACAGTCTAAGAGTCACTACACACAAAGGTCTTGAAAGAAATATCCAAAATGCTATTTCCGAACTACATGGAAATAGAGACAAAAGTATGGGCAGATGACGTCAAGAGCTGCGAACGGCTGCAGTCCTACCTTGAGTCGCCTGGAAGGTCGCGCCAAAATCTGAAAGTCCGCCTTACTTACTGTCCGACACCTGCTGCGCCGGTATCTGCACAAAAGTGCAGAGTGTAGTATCAGCACAACCGACCCCATGTGCTGGTAAGTGCCTGGCCTAACCCCGGCGAGGTAGTGACGAGGCTAGACCGGACTCCAGATAAACCTGTTGAACACAACATACGCATATATATATATACCTATACCCTACTACAATTAGCAACTAAACATGGATAAAATAAACAGATAAGGAAGTAAATAAACATACGTATTTCAATATTAAATAACTGAATTTAACAAATTATTGCAATATAAAACACAATTCATCTTGTGACAAGTGTGGCACCGGCTACGGTCTCTCCACCTATACATGTCACCACAATCACAATATCTCGTGGCAGGCGTGCCACCCGCTCCCCCAT
>MCJB01001717.1:0-13339 GCA_002018475.1 Nicotiana obtusifolia
AAGGAGAATGTAGTAGCTGACGCACTATCTAGGAAGTTTGCTTTGGCTATCACGTTAGCGTCTAGGTTGATGGGTTTTGAGAGTATTAAGGCTATGTATGAGCATGACCCTAAATTTAAGAGTGTGTATGAAGCCATTACTAGTGGGCAGCGGATTGAGAAGTATCAGTGGCATGATGGGTACCTTTTTAAGAAGGGGAGAGTTTGTGTACCCGAGTCCTCGTGGCGAGAGTTGTTGGTGCATGAGGCGCATTGTGGGGGCTTGATGGGACACTTTGGGGTAGACAAGACTTTAGCTATATTAGCAGAACAGTTCCATTGGCCTAAGATGAGGCGAGATGTCGAGAGAATATGTGGAGCGTGTTTTGAGTGTAAAAGAGCTAAGTCTAGGTCTAATAATCATGGTTTGTATACTCCCTTACCTGTTCCTACTAGTCCTTGGGTACATATCTCGATGGATTTTGTGATGGAGCTGTCGCGATCTAGGGGAGGTCATGATAGCATTTATGTGGTTGTTGATAGGTTTTCTAAGATGGCTCATTTTATTCCTTGTATAAAATGTGATGATGCACAACATGTTGCTTCTTTGTTCATTGCTAATGTATTAAAGTTGCATGGTGTGCCTCGAACTATTGTTAGTGATAGGGATGCTAAGTTTTTGAGTCACTTTTGGAAGTGTTTGTGGGGTGCTCTTGGCACCAAACTTTTGTTTTCTACATCACATCATCCACAGACTGATGGTCAAACCGAGGTTGTTAATCGAACCTTGGGAGCTCTTCTTCGAGCTTTGACCAAAGGGAAGTCCGGCACTTGGGCTGACCGATTACCTATTATGGAGTTTGCATATAATAGAACTGTTCATCGCATGACTAGCATTACTCCATTTGAATGTGTTTATGGTTTTAATCCTTTGATACCACTTGATCTTGTTCCTTTGCCGAGAGATGCAGTTATTAGCATTGACGGAGAAAACCGGACAGTTGCGTTGCTCGAATTGCATGCTAAGGTGAGGAAAACTTTGGAGGATGCTTATGAAAAGGTAGCGGTCAAGAAGAATAAAGGAAGGAAGAAGCTGGACTTAAAGAAAGATGACTGGGTTTGGGTGCACTTACGAAAGGAAAGATTTTCGAACCATAGGAAAGGAAAGTTAGCTCCGCGGGGAGATGGACCATGTCAAATGTCGCAGAATATCAATAACAACTCTTATGTTATGGACTTGTCTAGTAGCATTGCTTTCGGACATGACGGTGCTTTGATTTCGAGGACGAAATCTTCTCAAGAGGGGGAGAATGATGAAAATAAATTTGATCAAGTGTTATCAATGCCATCTACAAACAAGACAAGAAAAGGTGTTGGTTAGCCTTGGAGAAGATCCAAGCGTCCATAAATCTTGCTATGGACGAATCTTGTGTTGAAGATGTACATTTGTGTTTATGTTTATTATTATGTAGTTATTGAAGACATTAATTCTTATTTGTTTGGTCCTGCGTGACTATTCTTTAAATTAGCCAAATTGTGGCCTTTTTGTGAATTAGTTGTTTCCTATTTGATTTAGGTTAACTAGTTATTCTTTTCCTAGTAGATTTAGGTAAAGGCTCATTCTATATAAGCCTAAACACTTTATTATTTTGATACCTTTTGACATTATTATCAATCAAAAAACGGCAGCACATTGTTCCCAAAATCGTGTGAATTAACTTGTCCAATTTTGGTGTGATTCAAAATTGAACTTGTTCCTTTGTTTGATCGAACAGTTTGCAAGACCATCGTTGTCTTGAGGGTTGTTCGTATAGTATAGGTACTCCGTGACTTCATCAAGAAGGTAAGTAGACTAGTTCCTACTTGTTCTCTTGATAGTTCATTGAGCGTCTTACTTCTATCTTTTGTTTTCTTGTTTCCGCTTTTTATATTGCATCATCTTTCTTCTGGATTGGATTTGTAGCAATAATAGAGCTAACCCGGTGAGTCATATTCACCACCTCATTCTTGGTGGTTCTCTTCTTCGTGATCAAATCTTTTAGATACTTAGCAAAACCGGGCATTTCTTGAAAAGCCTCCAAGAACGGTATATTAACAGATACTTTCTTGAGAATATCATAGAACTTCTCAAACTTGCTGTCGTCAACTCTTCTCGGAAGTCTCTAAGGGAAAGGAGGAGGGGGTCTAGGAATTGGCGGAAGAATGTTTGATGTTTCTACTGCCTTTTCCTTCATCCCTTCTCGGGTCTCATCTCGGTTTTGCACAACCTCTGGAGTTTTAATTACTTCAGCAACATTAGGTTCTTCAATTTTGACTCCTTTTTCAAGTTCTTCCACGTTGACTGCTTGCTCATTCTTTTCTTGCAATATCTTACCACTCCAGGTAGTGATAGCCATGATATGGAAAGTTGGGCCACTTCCACTTCCCTTTGGATTTGCAATCGTATCACTAGGGAGTGTTCCCTTCTGCTATGGATATTGCTCACGAGAAAGATCTCTCATTTGGAATTCCAGCTTTTGAATCGCCGCAGTGTGAGAGCCAACCAACTCAGTCATGTTCTTCATGGAATGATCAGACTTTTCTTGGTTTTGTAGTATCCTTTCAAGCATGCTCTCCAATTTAGACTCACTAGAGGATCCCTGATTCGAATACTGACCCTTTGGAGGAACATAAGGGTTCGAACTTCGATTGGAAAAATTTGTATTGCTGTTCCAGTTTCCTTGATTAGAGCCACTTTGGTCGTTTCGCCATTGATGGTGACCTTGCCCTTGTGGGTTTGGTCTCCATTGATTTTGTGAGCCTTGAACTTTGTAATGCTGCCTTTGGTACCCTCCTTGAGAATTATTAACATAATTTGCCTCTTCATAATCATCATTTTGCACCAGCTGCACATTCTCAACCGCATTCATCTTCTTCTTCTGATTTTCTGAAAAGCTTTGTCAACACATTGACATTTCTGGCAAGTTCCGCAATCATTTGGTCTCGTTCTTAATTTTCCTTGATCAAGTTATTCATAGAAGGAGAGCCAATTGCAATTCCGCCTGTGGAATCTTCAGAGTGCCAAGCCTGGTTGTGTTTTGCCATTTTATCTAAGATTTGAGTCACCCTAGCGAAGGTCTTGTCCATAAAAGAACCAGCAGCTGCATTCTTCGCTATTGATTGGTTCATAGGATCCAAACCCATATAGAATTTTTCCAGCAAGATGGAATCTGGAAAACCATGGTTTGGAGACCTCACCAAGTATAATTTGAAGCGATTCCACGCTTCATGTAACTGTTCACCAGGTAGTTGCTTAATAAATAAAATCTTGTCCCTGAGCTCGGACTTCTTGCTTTGTGGAAACCATTTTGGCAAGAACGCTCGGACAAGTTCAAGCCATGAACGTATAGAATTCGGAGGAAGATTTTGAAGTCATTTCCTTGCATCTCCAGCTAACGAATACTTAAAGCATCTCAACCTCAAAGCATCGTCGAAGACATGATTCTGCTTATGCATCGCAAAAACACCCAAGAAATTTCTGAGGTGCTGTGTTGGATCATCATCCGTGGAATTTCTAAAAAATCCTTCCGCTTTCAGCATCAGAATTAATCCATGTTCTACCTTGAAAGTAGTGGCACCGATAGCAGGAGGTACAATGGCGTTTGTATCCTCAATATACTCCTCAATATCTGCAAAAGGATTTCCTTCCTCCTCTACCTCCACATCATCTTCATGGTCTGATATATCTCCCTGTCTACAGCAACCAAAACAAACAGCGTGTAATCAAGTGGAATTAGACGTATAGTAAAGTATACACTAATTAGTAATTTCAGAACCGTATTCCCCAGCAACGGCGCCAAAATTTGATACTCTCAAATTACACCTTAAGAATAGTGTAAGCGGTCGGTGTCAAATATAATAACCCAACAAGGTTGGGGTCGAATCCCACAGGGAATAGGTGTGAAACGTCTATCTAATTAGTGTAATACTCGACTAAGTCGTAATTCTATAGAGTAATTGTAATAAAGAAAAGAGATATTGAACGTAAGAGTAAACGAAAACTGATTGCAATGTTGTGAATGTAAATAATATGAATTAAAGAGACCAAGGTTGTGTCCCCCTTTATGTAGTAGAATGCTCTTGATATTAATATTGAATATTTCCAACGGAAGAGTTCTTGATATGCAATTGATGTTTAATTTACTATCCAATATTTCTCAATAGTTGGATAATTTATCCTCTTTACGATTTTTTCAAATACAAAAGAGTTGTGATTAAGAACAATCAATTAATGCCAAATTAAAACCTACTTATTCCTAAGCGATTTCATTAAACAAGGTTTAAAGCCTTGAGTCTTTGTTATTTATTTCTACCAAATTCTATCCCACTTTTTCAATATAAGATAGAATTAATTGGCGTTCGTTAATCTTTGCAACCACTAACAATTATTTGAAGAACAAGAAATAAATAAATATCAATCTTCCATTGAAATCATATTCAATATCAAAATCTCAACAACATTCTACCCATCTAGGATTCATAACCTCAGCGTTTAAATTTAGCTACTCATGCTAAAAATTGAAGAATAAAGAATAGTAATTGTCATCATCTTACAAAATAGAAGGTAATTGATCCCAAAGCTTCCAAGAATTCAAACTAGTTAATTGCCCGTACTTTGTACTCTCAATTCTAACAAGATCTCCCTCACAAAACACTATTAAACCTATTTATAAAGACCCAAAACCCGAGGCGAATTTCGGACTGATTTGCCCCTGCAGTAATAATGCAGACTGCATTTCTGTCGCAAAACAGAAATGTGGACCACAAATATTCATCGGCTGTCGCAGATTTAACCCAAGAGTTTTGCCTTCATCGCATTTTGGTTTGCGGTCCGCATGTTGGTTATGCGATCGCGAAATGCAATCGCATTCTTCACTCTGATTTTCACCCAGAAACTCTGTTTGCGTTTGCGACATCACCTTGTTTTTTTGCGGTTTGCATTCCTGTTTTGCGGTCGCATTTGTGACCCCATTCTCGACATGAAGAATTGCCCAGAGTTCTGTCCTTGTTTGCGATCTGCTTGTGGGATATGCCGTCCGCATTTGTTGTTTGCGACCGCATACTCACATTTGCGATGCTTTTAACTTCTTTTCTTGTCTTCAGCTGGCTTTTTGAACTCTTTTCCGTACTTCTGGGTCCTTACACTCGATAAACTGCAAATACACTAAAATTACATAAGTATCAGTAGAATTTGCACGTAAAACAAGTTAAACTCTAAGCAAGTAGTATCAAAATGTGCCGAAATTACCCGGCACATCAGTAACCTTCCTTTAACTTGCTTGCACCATAGATTTCCGTTCGTGCCTTCTCAGTTGTCTTTAAAGAAAAGCAATTACATTTCCTGGTCGTTCTGCCACTTGCTGCATGGATGCTTGGCTTATCTTAGTCCCCACGAATAGTGGAAACTCCTTTATCTGATATGGTCTCACAATATCTTTTAATTGTTACTTCCCGTTCATTATCCACAATAGGTGCCAATTTTTTATGGAGTGCATACAATGTTGTAATGAGACTGTTTTTACTAGATCATTTCCTCTTTAGGTCACTATGCTTAGGTGGAAGGCGTCTTTCTTGTTTCCTCAGCTAGTCTTTCGTTGTAGTACATAAGGGAGACCCTCTGAATCTTGTAAAGTTGCGAGCTTATTACATCATATACCCGACGGAATTTTTTAAGTTCTTGCTAGCCTATAATTATTCCTAGTTAATTACCTCTGCGCCCTTGTGCTCGTAAGGTTGCTTCTGAACTGAAATTTTTTGACTGCCTTCCCAATAACATTCTCTTTTAATTCTATAACACTTATATGGTACCTTTAATTACCCCAACTCTTATCTGAATATTCCTCAAGGATTATGATGTCATATTGTGACGACCCGGCCAGTCGTCTCATGAGTTACCGCTCCGTTTTCCTCATTTCTACCTTATTATGCTTCGTTACCCGCGTTTTATGCAATCACGTTGAATAGTTTGCGTTCAGAATAGATTTGGTAAGAAATGAGACACTTGGTCTCTTTTGAGAAGGATTACGCTGGGAAAGTCAACCGAATGTTGACTTATGAGTTAGAGGACTCGGATGTGAGTTCCGATGATTCGGTTAGCTCGAGAGGTGATTTACGACTTAGGAGGGTGATCGGAATTGGGTTCAGAAGTCCTGTGTAGAATTAGGCTTGAACCCGATTCGAATTTGGCGTTGAGAGGTTGTCTGAGCGTTCCGAAGGTTGGAACAAGTTTGAATAATGTTATAGGGTAGGTTGGTGTATCTGGTTGAGGTCCCAGCGGCCTCGGGTGAGTTTTGGATGGTTGAACGGACTATTTCCTCATTGGAAGAAAAATTTGCAGAAAAATCAGAAGCTGAGAATGCGGTCGCATTTCTCAAATACAGACCGCATATCTCACAACAAGATAGCAAACTGAAACAGATTTCTGGGCAAAATTACGTAAAAGATGCGATCAGAAATGCGGTCGCATTTTTGAAATGCGGACCGCATTTCACCACGCTGAGACTGCAGACCGGGACAGATATCTGGACAAAAACCAACGCCGAAAATACGGTCAAGAATGCGGTCGCATTCTTGACATGCGGACCGCAAACCGTGCCTCACACTGAATTTCCGATGAAGGCTAGGGTTCAATCTGCGATGATTGCGTCAAATATGCGGACTGCATATCTGTTATGCGACAGATATGCGATCGCATACTTGACCCTGACAGGGGCGTTTTGTCTCGATTTTTGATCCCTTTATAAAGAGAAATCGGTGCCCATTTGCCATGCAAAACCCATTTTTCCGTTACCCACGAAGAAAAACACCTCCAAATACCATAAAATCACAGCAAATCAACCTTAAAACTATATCCAAAGGACATTTTCTTGGACAAATTCTCAAGAGAAGGAGTTTTGGCTATCATAAACATTGTTGGAGCTATAGAGCTCGGGTTGAAGCAAGTGTTGGGCAATTCTTGGAAGATTTCCAAGGGAAACATCAGGGTAAGTGTTCTTAACTCAATCTTGGTCAAATTACCCAAGCCTATTGCTATTCTAGTATGTAATTGGTGACTAAGTTGGGGAAATTGTGGAAAAGAACCCGTAAGCTTAGATTTTAAGACTTGGAGGTCGAACCGATGTAGGAATTCTATAATTTTAGTATGATTGAACTCGTGGGGAGATAAGGAACCCGTTGATGTGAAAATTTCTGAGTTTTGAGAAGTGGGCCTGGGACTGGGGTTTTGCTAATTTAGGAATTTCTTAGTATTTATTGATTGTTTTCGCGTGGGCTTTTTTACCCCAGCATATTGTGACATGTTAGTTCTAATTTTTGATAGATTCGACGCACGTGGAGGCCAATTCGAAGGGCAAAGGCATCGTGGGCTAGAGATTTAGCCGGTTTTAGGTGAGTAATGATTGTAAATGATGTCCTGAGGGTTTGAAACCCTGGATTGCACATCGTAGTGCTATATTGAGGTGAGGCACGCGCTCGATGATGAGCGTGGGGTCGTTTACTACTGGGGATTGTGACTTGGTCTGTCCCGATTGATGATTTTACTACATATTTGATTGAAACTTATTTGATATCATTATGTATTGGGTAGATTGCGGTACTTGGGCTTCGTGCCAGTTGTTTGAACCATTCAAGGGTATTTATCACTGTTTCCTCACTGTTTTGATTCATTACTTAAACTCATGCATGTTGTTTTCCACTGTTTTACAATTTAGCCACTTTTACTCAGTTTTGAGATTTTAAATGCTCATGAAAAGGGGATCGGGTGGCATGCCGCCATGAGATATGATATAGCGCTTGGGCCGTATGGGGCCCCTCCCGGAGTCTGTACAACCCCAGTGAGCGCAGGGTACCCAGTGATGTTACAGTTGGAAATAATGGCAACTAGTAACTAGAGCTGGGGAGATTATTATGGAAATATAGCCCAGTGATGTCACAGTTGGTAACAATGGCAACTAGTAACTAGACCTGGGGAGATGATTATGGAAATATAGCCTAGTGATGTTACAGTTGGTAACAATGGCAACTGGTAACTAGAGTTGGGGAGATGATTATGGAAATATAGCCCAGTCATGTTACAGTTGCTAACAATGGCAACTGGCAACCAGAGCTGGGGATATGATACTGTTTTTAAAATGATATTGCTCGAGGGGCGTGATTTTTAAATGATACTGAGCCCAGGGATGTTACAGTTGGTGACAATGGCCACTGGTAACTAGAGCTGGGAAGACATTGCTTGATTTCTCACGGGTTTACTGTTTTCGCGTAATGTTTTACTGCTTCATTATGCACCGCCTTGTGCTTTACGTGTTTCCTTACTTTCAGTCATTATTTATATGCATTACTCACTGGGTTGGAAGTACTCACATTACTCCCTGCACCATGTGTGCAGATTCAGGCGTTATTGATTCCGCTCCGAGGCATTGACTACGACTGTCAGAGCGGTGATTCAGAGACTACGAGGTAGCTGTTGGCGTCCGCAGCCCCGTATCTCTTTTATCTTGTTGTTTCCACTTTCTTCAAAAAATTGTGCCAAAGATATTATAATAGTAATCTTATTATTAGGATTTTATTAGTTGCTCATGACATTGAGACACCCCGGTTTGGGCTGTTGTCGGGATGGTTAGCTATGTTTCTGCAATTTGCTGTTATTAAAATATGTAAGTACTGTCATAACTGCTTAAATCGAGTTATAGTTCCAATTGGCTGGCCTTGTCTTCACGAGAGGTGCCATCACGACCGGGTTTGGGATTCGGGTCGTGACAGCTTGGTATCAGAGCCTAGGTTACATAGGTCTCACGAGTCATGAGCGGGTTTAGTAGAGTCTTGCGGATCGGTACGGAGACGTCTGTACTTATCTTCGAGAAGCTACGGAAACTTTTCAGGAAAATTTCATATTCTTGAAATTCTTGTCGTGCGAACTTGTTGATCCGAGTGCTAAAACTTCTGCTATCCTGTTCTCTCACAGATGGTGAGACCGCGAACTGCTGGACGAGGTGGACGACCACCAGCATCACCCACTGAGGCCACCAGAGGCCGTGGACGCGGTCGTGGTAGAGGCAGAGCGGTGAGGGCAGCATCTGTTGATCCACCAGCCGCCCCAGCTCAGGAACAGGCTCCAACAGAACCAGTTCAGGCACCAGCTGTGCCTATCACTATTTCAGGTCTTCAGGAGACCTTGGCTCAGATATTATCTATTTGCACTGGCCTGGCTCAGGCGGTTTCAGCCACCACAGCCGCAACTACTTCACAGGCCGGGCGAGGCAATCAGACCCCTGTTGCCCGTACACCTGAGCAGGTAGTACAGGGACTTCAGATGCCGGGGGTGCCTCCAGCCCAGCCGGTTGCATCGGCTCCGGAATACATAGTACCAGTTATGCCAGACGATGAGCAATGTCTTCTTGAGAGGATTGGTAAACTCCAGCCTCCGTCATTCAGTGGTGCTGAGGGCGAGGATGCTCAGGGTTTTCTTGATAAGTGCCAGCGAATGCTCCGAACAGCCGGGATTCTTGAGTCTAGTGGTGTGGCATTCACCACATTTAAGTTTACGGGAGTTGCTTTTAATTGGTGGGGGGCGTACGAGAGGCGTAGGCTGGTTGATGCAGCGCCCTCACCTGGCAATAATTCTCTGCTCTTTTCTTGGAGAAATATGTGCGGCAGTCCCGCAGAGAGGAGCTGTGCAGACAGTTTGAGTGGCTGCGACAGGGGGGGGTATAACTGTGTCACTGTACGAGTCGAGATTTTCTGAATTGGCTCGTCATGCTGTTTGGATGGTTCCGACTGATCGTGAAAGGATCAGGAGGTTTGTGGATGGCCTTAACTATCATCTCCGTATCCTCATGACCAGAGAGAGAGTATTGGGTGCTACCTTCGAGGAGGTGGTTGATATAGCTCGTGAGATTGAGATGGTTCGCCGTTAGGAGCGAGAGGAGAGGGAGGCTAAGAGGCCTCGAGGATTAGGTAGTTACAGTGGTACTCCTTCGAGATGTCAGTTTCAGCAGGGTAGAGGTCGTTCCTTCAGGCCTGCTCAGTTAGCTCGTCCAGAGTACCGTGGGGCATCTACAGGTCGTGGTTATCATGGGTTGCAGTAGGGCCAGTCAATACCCAGCGCCCTTCCAGCTCATGCTCCGTCGGCCCAGGGTCCTCCTATGCCGAGTGCATCTGCTAGAGCACTAGGGAGTTGTTATGAGTGTGGCGAGATGGGCCACGTGTGGAGGCATTGTCCCCATCGCGGGTGCTAGATTGTCCCAGCAGAGGGGTAAGTCCTCGACTTCTGCTCCAGTTACCTTACCACCCGCCCAGCCAACTAGGGGTGGAGGTCAGGCAGCCAGAGTTCACCCCAGAGGGGGAGGTCGAGCAGGCGGTGGCCAGGCTCAATTCTATGCTATTCCAGGCAGGACTGATGCCAGTGCTTCAGATGCTGTTGTTACAGGTATTATTTAAGTCTGCCACAAAGATGCCTCTGTATTATTTGATCCCGGTTCCACCTATTCATATGTGTCCTCATATTTTGCTCATTATTTGGGTATGCCCCGGGAGTTTCTTGCTTTACCTGTTAATGTGTCTACCCCGGTGGGCGATACTGTTGTTGTAGACCGTGTGTACCGATCGTGTGTAGTAACTATTGGGGGTCTGGACACCCGAGTGGACCTATTGCTATTAAGCATGGTAGACTTTGATGTCATTTTGGGCATGCATTGGTTATCCCCGTGTCGTGCTATTTTAGACTGTCATTTTAAGACAGTTACTCTGGCTATGCCGGGTGTACCGCGGATCGAGTTGCGTGGCATGACTGATTATGTCCCTAGTAGGGTGATATTGTTCTTAAAGGCCCAGCTTATGGTTGGGAAGGGTTGCCTTTCATATCTGGCGTTTGTGAGGGATGTTGGAGCTGAGACTCCAAACATTGATTCTATTCCAGTTGTGAGGGACTTTCCCGATGTATTTCCTGCAGACCTGCCGGGCATGCCACCGGACAGGGATATTGATTTTGGTATTGACCTGGTGCCGGGCACTCAACCCATTTCTATTCCGCCGTATCGTATGGCGCCAGCAGAGTTGAAAGAATTAAAGGAGCAACTTTAGGAACTCCTGATGAGGGGTTCATTCAGCCTAGTGTGTCACCTTGGGGTGCACCAGTTTTGTTTGTAAAGAAGAAGGATGGCACGATGAGAATGTGCATCGATCACAGGCAATTGAACAAGGTAACAATAAGAAACAAATATCCTTTGCCTCGCATCGATGATCTATTTGACCAGCTTCAGGGAGCGCGAGTGTTCTCCAAGATTGATCTCCGTTCAGGATATCACCAGTTAAAGATCAGGGATGCAGATATTCATAAGACTGCTTTCCGGACTAGATATGGTCACTATGAGTTTCTTGTTATGTCTTTCGGGCTAACCAATGCCCCCGCAGCGTTCATGCAGTTGATGAACAATGTGTTTCAGCCTTATCTAGATTCGTTCGTGGTGGTATTCATCGATGATATTCTGGTGTACTCGCGTAGCTAGGAAGAGCACGCGGAGCATCTGCGAGTTGTATTGCAGAGATTGAAGGAGGAGAAGCTTTATGCAAAATTCTCGAAGTGTGAGTTTTGGCTCGGTTCAGTGGCCTTCTTAGGACACGTAGTGTCCAGCGAGGGTATACAGGTTGATCCAAAGAAGATAGAGGCGGTTCAGAGTCGGCCTAGACCATCCTCAGTCACAGAGATTCGTAGCTTTCTTTGGTTGGCAGGCTACTATTGCCGGTTTGTTCAAGGGTTCTCATCCATTGCATCGCCCTTGACCAAATTGACTCAAAAGGGTGTTCCTTTTGTATGGTTGGACAAGTGTGAGGAGAGCTTTCAGAAGCTCAAGACAGCCTTGACCATAGCTCCAGTATTGGTTTTACCGTCAGCCTCAGGTTCGTATACCGTATATTGTGATGTTTCGAGAGTTGGGATTGGTTGTGTATTAATGCAGGGGGGTAGATTTATTGCTTATGCATCTCATCAGTTGAAGCCTCATGAGAAGAACTACCCTGTGCATGATTTGGAGCTGGCTGCCATAGTCCATGCATTGAAGATTTGGAGGCATTACTTATACGGCGTATCTTGTGATGTGTTCACCGATCATCGTAGCCTTCAACGTTTGCTCAAGCAAAAGGATCTAAATTTGAGGCAGCGGCGATGATTGGAGTTGCTCAAGTATTATGATTGTCGCGACCCGACCTCGGGGGCCCCCGACCGGGCACCGAACCCTGCTTGCAGAGTACCGGCGAACCCTGTACATGACTACCCTTATTATTCGTAAGGTGCACATTGCCAACATGGCAATAACGACATTATACCTGTCGACTATAATGACATTACCTGTCGCAGCAATATACCATAATATAAACATACATTCACCACAACATAACCCACTGGGCTATATACAAACCACACACACAATACATATGATGCCAACTAGGCGACATAATTACACATAGCCCGACTCCTGTTTATACATACTGACAACTTGTCTAATGAGCCTCTATGGAATGTATACAAAAATACTTAGTCGGAACAGGACCCCGACATGCCCAAAAAAACATCTATACATCAAAACATACCCAAGTATAGCAAGTCCGGAAGATGAACCTTGCTATGTCTGCTGAACTGGTAGCCTACTGTGGTGGAGGAACTCCGTCTGTCAATCTATTTGGACTTGCAGCATGATATGCAGCGTCCACAAACAAAGGACTTCAGTACGGAATATGTACTGAGTATGTAAGACAGGAATACAACTGAAAACAGTGACATAAGCAACATAATAGAAGCATACAACTCATAACAATGGAAATTTACCTCTGAGGGCAGCATACCTTATGATGCAATATAAAAAGCGGAAACAAGAAAACAAAAGATAGAAGTAAGACGCTCAATGAACTATCAAGACAACAAGTAGGAACTAGTCTACTTACCTTCTTGATGAAGTCACGGAGTACCTATACTATACGAACAACCCTCAAGACAACAATGGTCTTGCAAACTGTTCGATCAAACAAAGGAACAAGTTCAATTTTGAATCACACCAAAATTGGACAAGTTAATTCACACGATTTTGGGAGCAATGTGCTGCCGGTTTTTGATTGATAATAATGTCAAAAGGTATCAAAATAATGAAGTGTTTAGGCTTATATAGAATGAGCCTTTACCTAAATCAACTAGGAAAAGAATAACTAGTTAACCTAAATCAACTAGGAAACAACTAATTAACAAAAAGGAAACAATATGGCTAATTTAAAGAATAGTCACGCAGGACCAAACAACTAAGAATTAATGTCTTCAATAACTACATAATAATACA
>MCJB01001719.1:0-12337 GCA_002018475.1 Nicotiana obtusifolia
ACGATATGCTTAAAAGTAAGAAACCTTCAATAAAGCAGTTGAACGAAAGAGAGGAGTACTGAAAGCATTGATTATAATGAACCCGTATGAGAGTAACAGGCTTGGAGGAATGAATTATGTTTTAAATCTCTGAAATGATGGAAATAAGTTTCATAATGAGTATGTAAGGTATGCTGCCCTCAGAGGTAAATTTCCGTTGTTATGAGCTGTGTGCTTCTATTATGTTGCTTATGTTACTGTTTTCAGTTGTATTCCTGTCTTGCATACTCAGTACATTTTCCGTACTGACGTCCTTTATTTGTGGACGCTGCATATCGTGCTGCAGGTCCAAATAGATTGACAGGTGAAGCTCCTCCACAGTAGGCTACCCTACCAGTCCAGCAGGAATAGCAAGGTTCAGCTTTCGGACTTGCTATACTTGGGTATGCTTTTGTACATATATATTTTGGGCATGTCGGGGTCCTGTTCCGACTAAGTGTTTTGTAAAAACTCCATAGAGGCTCATTAGACAGTTGTCAGTATGTATGTAATTTATGGTCGGACTATGTAAAGTTAAACTGCCGTGTCGGCAAGGTATTTATTATGTTGCATGGTTTTGCGTAGTATTCCAAATGTTGAATTGTGCGCACGCGTGTGCTGTTGATATGGTATACAGTTGTGATAGCCATTATGTTACTGTTAACAGGGTTCAGTTGTCATGTGCCGTTTAGGCCAGTGTGGGACACCTTATAGGGTAGTCATGCACAGGGTTCGCCGGTACTCTACAAGTAGGGTCCGGTGCCCGGTCGCGGGCCCCCGAGGTTGGGCCGCGACAAGGATAGAGAGGCCAAGAGGCCTTGAGATTTTGGAGAATTTAGTGATGCCCGCGTATCGGTTTTAGCTAGTCATGGCAGAGGTTATGTGGTTCGACCAATTCATTCAGCACATCCTACTACTCGCAGCGCTCCTGCTATTCCAAGGTCTCCGGTTGCCATTATGCACAGCCACTTTCCAGTGCACCTCTTGCACGGGGTGCCTTCAGCGATCATTCTAGCCGATCAGGCCAAAGTTTGTTTCAGCAGCCATGCACCTAAAGAGCTTGTTTCGAGTGTGGTGATACAAGGCATATGGTAAAGGACTGCCCCAAACTTATGAGGGGTGCACCTCCATAGACAACATAGGCTCCATGGATTACGCAATGTCCACAGGGTTCACAGGCCATGGTTGCTGCTCCAATTGTCGCTCCACCTGCACCGCCAGCTAGGGGTGGAGGTTAGGGGGTAGAGGTTGCCCTAGAAGGGGATGCCAAGCTCGTTTCTAAGCTTTTCCGGGTGGGAAAGAGGCTGTTGCATTGGATGTTGTCATCACACATATTGTTCCCGTTTGTCATAAGGATGCATTAGTTTTATTTGATCCGAGTTCCATCTATTCGTATGTGTCATCTTACTTTTCTCCATATTTGGATATATCTCGTGATTCTTTGAGTGCCCATTTATATGTGTCAACACCTATGGGAGATTTTATTGTTGTAGACAGTGTCTATAGGTCGTGTTTGGTCACTATCGATGGTTATGAGACTAGCGTTGACCTTCTACTACTAGGTATGGTGGACTTTGATGTGATCTTGGGCATGGATTGATTGATGCCCTATCATGGTTTTCTGGATTGTCACATAAAGATTGTGACATTGGCTATGCCAGTGTTGTCGCTGTTGGAATGAAGGGTTGGATTATATATTCCTAGCAGGGTGGTGTCCTTTTTAAAGGCACAGAGAATGGTTGAGAAGGGGTGTGAAGTATATCTAGCCTTTGTAAGGGATGTCCGTGCCGATACTCCTACCGTTGAGTCATTCTTAGTTGAGAGAGATTTCCTAGATGTGTTTCCAGCCGAACTACCGGCCATGCCGCCCGATAGAGATATCGATTTTTGTTTTGACCTGGTGTCGGGCACTCAGCACTTTTCTATTCCAGCATATCGTATGACACCAATGGAGTTGAAGGAATTAAAGGAAAAACTTCAGTAGTTGTTTTATAAGGGTTTCATCTGCCCGAGTGTGTTGCCTTGGAGTGCTCTAGTTCTATTTGTGAAGAAGAAAAACGGATACGGACTATGAAAGAAAACACGGATATAGAAAAACACACGAAATCAAAATAAGAGCTAGACCTACAATTGCTTGAAAGAACAAGAACCAATTAGGATATGAAGCCTAATTACCTCTATGAAGTCAATGAATTGTAACTTTAAGCTATGAAAACCTTTAAGAGATTGGCAACTCTTAAAAATGCGGATAAAGCAATTAAGCAATTAAGCATTCAGTACTAATTGCACACCATCTAAGACTAATTTAGCACTAATAAAAGCAAAAGCAAAGCAATAAATTAATTAAAGGTATTGATGCAGGCCAGCCTGATCAAGCTACGTTCGTGCCTTCGAGACAATTTATGAGGAGTCATGCTATGGAGCTTCATCATATCCACTTAATGGTGATGAAGAGCCATGATTGCGCAATGATGGAAGAAGCGGGCAACATGTAGGATAAGACAAGAAAGGCGTTGATTAGCCTTGGAGAAGGAGGGCCGTGCACTAGTTGAGTCAGAGAACTCAATGAATGCCACAACTAGCTCTTATTAGTTATTTTACCTAGTTAGTCTTGAGTAAGACAATGGCACTTATTTGGCCCTACGTGGTCACTTGACATTTAGCCAAATTATTTGCCTTTTTGCTAGTTATTCATTTCCTAGTTGTTTTAGGCTAAGGGCTCATCCTATGTAAGCCTCAAGATTAAATTATTTCCAGCACCTTACAATTATTATTAAGAATAAAAATCGGCAGCTCTGTGCTCTCTAAAACCCATAGTGTGAACTTGTCCAATACTTGGTGTGAATCAACATTAACTTGTTCCTCCCATTGATCAATCAATTTGCAAGTCCGTAGTTGTCTTGAGGGTTGTTGCATAATATAGGTCGTCCTTGGCTTCATCAAGAAGGTAAGTAGACTAGTTCCTACTTATAGACTTGGTAGATCATTGAGTGTCTTGCTTTTATCTTGTTTTCTTGTATTGTTAGTCTAATATTGCATCTGTTGGTATCAGAGCCTGGAAATGATTTGTTTTTACAACCCCAATCCTGTTCTTCGTGCCTTAGTTTTTGGTTTCTAGTTTAGTGCTCTTGAATTTCGTTTTTGATATAAAAAATTATGAAAAAAAAGAGAAACAACCGTGAATTGATTGTTTGTTGAAGTTGTTATCACATCTAGGGTTGAAATCTTGAAGTTCTTGATTGTTATAAGCAGTTCTTCAAACCCTAGGTTGGATTCTAGGTTGAAATCTTGAAGTTCTTGATTGTTAAAAGCCGTTCTTGAAATCCTAGGTTGGAGTCTTGAGTTGTTTCTTGAAAATTTTCAGCATTTGGTGCGTTCTTGAATAATTCTTGAAGTATATTGAATTGTTAGATGATTTGTCCATTGTTCTTGGTTGAAATCTTGATAGTTCTTGGAATAAAGGACTTTAATTGTTAAATAATAAATAGTGCAGCATCACCTTGACATAATGGACGTGTATTAGGCCGTTCTTGACGTGTTTTGCATTGAATTCTTGAAGTTCTTGGACATCAACTTGTTGATCTTGAATTAAGTCACATAGGGAACTATTTGAACCTTGAATTCATAAGCATCTACACGTTTAATCGTGGAGTTGAATTGCCGAAATTTTTTAGGGTGTAAGCTTGGGATAGGCGGCTAGGAGAAAGAGAAGGATAAGAAATCCTAAGCCTAGTTTAAGAGGGAAACAACTCCCATTCCAAAAAGGAGAAGTTTGCCCATTTAATTCCAAAAAAAGGATTTGTTTCTCCTTTGGGTTTAGGAGTAGAGGGGCGGATGATCCTAAGGGAAAGAGGAGAGGGAATTCGGCCCACAAGTATGAATGGATAGGAAAAAAAATTCTCCAAATTAGAATGGGAAAGCAAGGAAAAAAATTTATCCCATTCTAGAAGGAGAAGCTAGTGGCCCCTACCAAGGGTTTAAATTGAAAACATTTCTCTTGAATTTCCTTATTTCTTCGATTGCACTACTTCTAATTAGTAACTCTTAGGCAATTTTCTATTTAAGCTAATTACTAACTATTGAGCTTGTAGGATTTCGTGCTAAAACTCTTAATTTCTACTTTCATAGTTAATTCTTGGCTTCTTGTGCTCATTTTAAAAGTTGTCCGCCTATATAGTCGCATAAATCACTCACCCCGAAGAGAACTAGTGAACTTGTGAGCTTGAATGGTCGTTGAGGAACTCGATCAATTAGAGAAAGCCATTTTGAGGACAAGTTTGAGAGATCCTTCCTAAAACATTAAGTGAACCTAAATGTCATTCGAAAGTAAGGGAGTGAGTGAGGTATTTTACGAACCTTAGCCGAGTTCTTGGCTGAAGTAAGGGCAATTATCACCCTAATGGAGAACTTTGAGAAATCTGCTAGTACTCAGAAAAATGCCGGGGAAGGAACTAGTGATGGTTCCATTGTAAGACCTGAACAATTTGCGGATATGGCTCGTCAACAAGAGTTGAGGGATAGAGGTGCTCACAATGTATGAACCTTGGGAATTCCCCAGGGTATTATACCACCATCAATGCCAGCCCGGAGAAATGCAGCATCCGCCGGTGAAATAAGGGCAGCCGTGACGATGATCAAACCAAGTTTGAGGAATTTGATGATGACGATTTAGGGCAGCGAGACCTGAGGGTAAGATAACCCTATGGGGGCCGGGACCATGTGGGAAGACGTGGTTTTGGCTGTGGTCCTAGAGGGGGGCCTTGGAGGTTTTCGTTGAAAGAATTTAGAGCTTGAGTTCAATGAACATGCTGAATATTATGAGGGCATTCAACCAGCCCGTGGTGGCCATGATAATGGCTTGAACAGTGTCAAGGTCACTATCCCTGCATTCAAGGGAACTAGTGATCCTGACCGGTTTCTAGAGTAGAAATGTCAAGTTGAGAGGATATTTGAAATCAATGATATGACCAAGGAAAAGAACGTTATGTATGCCATCATTACCTTTGAGTCCTATGCTTCTACTTGGTGAGAGGCTGAGAAAAGATCGAGAGCTAGACATAATTAGCCTGCACGAATAACATGGAGAGAATTGAAGCGACTAATAACTCGTAAGGATGTCAACCCAAAACACAAACATGAGCAACTCTGGAGGTTATATAACTTGAAACAAGGGCTGAAATTCGTGGAAGAATATTATGATGACTTTGAGAAAACCCGCCTATCACTTGACATGGAAGATGAATAAGAGGATGAGGCTATTATACGGTTCAAGAATGGATTGAGTCGTGACATATCCAATCAGTTGAGGCTACACGCATTTGTTGCTCTTCATGATGTACTCCTACCTGCTATTGAAGCTGAAAAGATGATTAAATAAGACAGGGCAGCTCGCTATAGAGGAAGTTCTGATTCTACTTCCATGCGTCAAAACAAAAAGTGGAGAATGCCGAGCACCGGTGGAGCAAGTGTGAGCCACGAGGTGAAAGAGCCAGCCAAAAATGTGACACCTAGAAATGATCCTAAGGGGTCCGGAGGTAACTCTAAAACTCAACTTAATTCTTGTGATAACCCGTAAATTCACCTACTTGATTATGCCTAATGTGGTAAGTGTGTATGGGCCTAAGAATAAGAAGAATAGTTGAAAAATGGTAAGAAAAAGAACAAAATGAACAAAAAGCGTTAAAAGGGGGATTATGCGAATCGCTTTATACATATGCGATTCGCATATTTGACAAGAGGGGTCGCGAACTGAAGCAGAGAACTGGGCTGAAGGAGATGTCAAAACGCGACGAGAAAGTGAACCGCGAAACTGAAAAGCGGTTCGCGAAATCACCATGTCCATCGCGAACACGGACAGAAAGTTAAGGTGAAGAAAGGCGACGAGAAAGCGATTCGCGAAATGAAAAGCGAATCGCGAAATCAGCCTTCTGCATCGCGAACTGAGGCAGAGAGTTTAGGCGAGGAAAGCGACGGGAATACGGTTCGCGAAATGGAAAAGCGAACCGCGAAAATGACCACCCACGTCGCGAAATGAAGCAGAACCTGAGGTCGCATTTTCACGACCAAAGTGCGAACCGCACTTCCATTTCGCGATGGGTAAGGAGGTCGCGAATTTGACACTTTGCTGAAATTAACTTTCTGACTCTTCGACCTATAAAAGGGACCTAAACTCGTTCCCTCCTCATTTTTTACAAGACCCAAACATTAGAAAAAGCTCTCAAAGAACTTCTCTCAAAGAACCCATGAGCCCTAACTGATTTCCCTCTTCCAAACACACAAAATTGAAGAAAGAAAGCAAGAATTGAGGAAGTAAAGAAGAAACCCTAGCTGAAGCTTGTCTTTTGCAAACCCAAATCAAAGGCAAAACCTAGAGATTGAATAATCAAGAAAGAGAAATAAGCTAATCAACATGCAAGGTAAGTTCTTACACCCATTTACTTAGGGATTCTTGGAAATCCATCACATGCATGTAGGAATCCATGAAAATGAGAAAGAAAGCTATGGGTCTAAATTAAACACCACCAATAGAGTTGGTCATGAACGATCTTGAGTTGCATGTGTTATAAATGGGTTTAATAAGATTATGAAGGAAAGGGTTAGGGGAAATATCTCATGAACCTCAGAAATTATGAATAGTAGTATGAAGCCTAGTAAGTAATGATTGGGTTGTTCCTAAATTGTAGATTAAAGAATTGTACGCACTTCCATAAGCTTGGAAGCGGATGCTAGATATACGTTCCAGGTATGTAAGACTATACTGTTCTTTCTATTGCACGATTCTTGTCGAATACAATGTCTCAAAGAAGTCCCAAAAGATTACTCTACTCTTAGAAGCTAAGAGAGCTTGTATTGTTCTTTCTTATGAAGATTCCTATATGTTGCTATCCGTTTGACATTACGTCACCCCACGAGTATTATTGATAAAAGAACTAAGTGTTATGTCACTACGTGAAATAAGAAGTAATAGGAATAACAAGAAAGCACCTAAGCCATGAGTAAGCTTGTTATGAATTGAATGCTTATGTGTGTTTGCATATGATTGAAATTATACGATCCCACCTAATGAAGAAATGATTGAATGAGCTGCATATGTAATAGTTGTTTGGCACCTAATGTGCAACTATATATATATATATATGTATAAAAAGGATATATAAATACCGAGCCATGATGAATTCGGCCGGGGTAATGATGACATATAAATACCGAGCCATGATGAATTCGGCCGGGTAAGAGGCATCACTATTATAACCGAGCTTGAAAGGGCCGGGTAAGGTTAAGGTTATGATTACAGTTATGATATGATTATGAGCCCATGGAGGCATATGTGTGTGTGATTGTATGTGATAACGATAATAGTAATATTGATTATGAAGCCCACGGAGGCTTGCTTATCGATTGTGGTCCTATAAGGACGTATGCACGATGATTGTATAAATAGAATGACTACATGATGAATGTGTTTGAAATGATATACTTAAAGTAAGAAGTCCTCAGTAAAGCAGGTGTAAACTGAAGAAATGAATGCCTAATGCCTTTGATATGATGAACATATATGAAACTAAAAGGCTTGAGAGAATGAAATATGTCTTAAATCTCTGAAATGATGGAAATGAGTTCCACAATGAAAATGTTAAAGGTATGCTGCCTTCGGAGGTAAATCCCAGTATTATGAGTTGTATACTCCTATTATTTTGTTTATGTTATTGCTTTCAGTTGTATTCGTGTCTTACATACTCAGTACATATTCCGTACTGACGTCCTTTGTTTGTAGACGCTGCATATCGTGCTGCAGGTCCAAATAGATTGACAGGTGAAGCTCCTCTTCCACAGTAGGCTACCAGATCAGCAGAAATAGCAAGATTCATCTTTCGGACTTGCTATACTTGGGTATGTTTTTGTATAGATATTTTTGGGCATGTCGGGGCCCTGTTCCGACTAAGTATTTTGTATGTATTCCATAGAGGCTCATTAGACAAGAAGTCAGTGTATGTATAGACAAGAGTTGGGCTATGTGTATGTGTAATTATGTCGCCTTGTTGGCATCGTATGTATTCTGTTGTACGGTTTTGTATATAGCCCAGTTGGTTATGTTGTGGGTGAATGCATGTTATGGCATGATATGTTTTGGTGACAGGTTGATGTCATTATTGTTAGCAGGATTAGTGTTGTTATTGCCGCCCAGGCAAGTATGGTACACCTTACGAATAGTAAGGGTAGTCATGCACAGGGTTCGCCGGTACTCTGCAAGCAGGGTCCGGTGCCCGGTCGCGGGCCCCCTAGGTTGGGTCGCGACAATTCTCATAGTGCATCTTCCTTTCAATGTGATAAATGTAAAGGCTATGGGCATTTCGCTAAGGACTGTCCTACGTGAAAGACCATGCTTATTCTTGATGATGGTATTGTTTGTGAGGTAGAGAGTGATAAGGAGATTTGGGGAGATGAGGGGGCTGATTTGGTTGAGTGTGACGAAGAGATAGTGGAAGATGAGGGAGTGAATATGTTCTTAGTGGTACGTAGGAACTTGAGTACCATGAGTGTAAAGGAGGAATGAGATATGCAACGTGAGAACTTGTTTCATGCTAGATGTAGAGTGAAGGGAAAGGTGTGCTCGATGATAATTGATTCGGGTAGTTGTACTAATGTAGCGAGTCAAATGCTGGTGATTCAACTTAACCTACCCACGTTAAAACATCCCCATCCCTATAGGTTGCAGTAGCTGAGTGAATGTGGTGAGTTGAAGGTAGTAAAGAAAGCGCTTATTAATTTTAAAGTGGGAGCTTATCAAGATGACCTCATGTGTGATGTAGTGCCTATGCAGGCTTGCCATTTATTGTTGGGCAGGCCTTGGCAATTTGATGGGTGTGTCGTTCATGACGGCAAGGCCAACACTTATACGGCCAAAGTAGAGGGCAAGAGTTATACACTCAAGCCCTTGACACCTAAACAAGTTAGTGATGATTACAAGCGCATGCAAGAGCTGAAAGAGCCGGCTAAAGCTAAGTCTCCTATGGGGACTAAACCTTTGCCCGTAGACACTGCCAACACATCAGCCCTGCCAGGTAATATTTGTGCCATGATGCAACCAGGTGAGTATTTACGAGGTAATTATAGTTCTAAACTATTAATTTGCCTTGTTCGTAAGAGGTGTTTACTTAAGCTCTAATGATGAAGTTTCTACAAACAATCACCCCTTTCCTAGTGTTGTTGATGATGTTTTGCAGGAATATGTGGACATTTTTCCTGAGGAGATATTGAGTGGGCTGCCTCATTCTAGGGGTGGTCATGATAGTATTTGTGTGGTTGTTGATAGGTTCTCTAAGATGGCTCACTTCATTCCTTGTAAAAAATGTGATGATGCACAACTTGTTTCTTCTTGGTTTATTGCTAATGTGTCAAAGCTGCATGGTGTGCCTCGTACTATTGTTAGTGATAGGGGATTTTTGAGTCACCTTTTGATGCAGGCCAACCTGATCAAGCTACGTTCATGCCTTTGAGACCATTCACGAGGAGTCAAGCTAAGGAACTTCATGATATCCACTTAAAGGTGATGAAGAGCCAGGCGTTGATTATTAGCCTTGGAGATTATTAGCCTTGGAGAAGGAGGGCCATGCGGCCGTGCCCTAGTTGAGGCCGAAAACTCAATGAACACCTCAACTAGCTCTTAGTAGTTATTTTGCGTAGTTAGTTGAGTAAGATAATGGTACTTATTTGGCCCTGCGTGGTCACTTGACACTTAGCCTAATTATTGGCATTTTTGCTAGTTATTCTTTTCCTATTTGATTTAGGTTAAGGATCATCCCATATAAACCTCAAGACTACATTATTTTTAGTACCTTTTGACCATTATTATTAATAAAAATCGGTGGCTTATTGCTCTCCTGTGATACCCCGTAAATTCACCTACTTGATTATGCCTAATGTGGTGTGTATGGGCCTAAGAATAAGAAGAATAGTTGGAAAATATTGAAAGTGTTGAAAAATGTTAAGAAAAAGAACAAAATGAACAAAAAGCGTTAGAAAGGGGATTATGCGAATCGCTTTTTACATATGCGATTCGCATATTTGACAAGAAGGGTCGCGAACTGAAGCAGAGAACTGGGCTGACGTTTTGTCAAAAACGCGACGAGAAAGCGAACCGCGAAACTGAAAAGCGGTTCGCGAAATCACCATGTCCATCGCGAACACGAACAGAAAGTTAAGGCGAAGAAAAGCGACGAGAAAGCGATTCGCGAAATGAAAAGCGAATCGCGAAATCAGCCTTCTGCATCGCGAACTGAGGCAGAGAGTTTAGGCGAGGAAAGCGACGGGAATGCGGTTCGCGAAATGGAAAAAGCGAACCGCGAAAATGACCATCCACGTCGCGAAATGAAACAGAAACTAGAGTTGAATTTCGCGACCAAAAAGCAATTCGCGAAACGGAAAAGCGAACCGCGAAAATGGCCCCTGCATTGCGAAGTGAGACAGAACTTGAGGTCGCATTTTCGCGACCAAAGTGCGAACCGCACTTCCATTTCGCGATGGGGGAGTGATCGCGAATTTGACAGTTTTGCTAAAATTGAGTTTCTGATTCTTTGACCTATAAAAGGGACCTAAACTCGTTCCCTCTTCATTTTACAAGACCCAAAACATTAGAAAAGCTCTCAAACAACTTCTCTCAAAGAACCCATGAGCCCTAACTGAAATTTCCTCTTCCAAACACACGAAATAGAAGAAAGGAAGCAAGAATTGAAGAAGTAAAGAAGAAACCCTAGCTGAAGCTTGTCTTTTGCAAGGTAAGTTCTTACACCCATTTACTTAGGGATTCTTGGAAATCCATCACATGCATGTAAGAATCCATGAAAATGAGAAAGGAAGCTTTGGGTCTAAACTAAACACCACCAATGGAGTGGGTCATGAACAATCTTGAACTGCATGTGTCATAAGAATGCTTAATGAGCCTAAGAAGGAAGAAATTAGGGAAAAGCCTCACATAAACTTCCGAGATTGAATAATGTAATCTACGAAGCATAGTAAGTAACAATTGGGTTGTTCCTAAATTGTAGATTAAAGAATTGTATGCACTTCCATAAGCTTGGAAGCGGATGCTAAATATACGCACCAGGTATGTAAGACTATACCGTTCTTTCTTCTGCACGATTCTTGTCGAATACAATGTCTCAAAGAAGTCCCAAAAGATTACTCTACTCTTAGAAGCTAAGAGAGCTTGTGTTGTTCTTTCTTATGAAGATTCCTATATGTTGCTATCCGTTTGACATTACGTCACCCCACGAGTATAATTGATAAAAGAACTAAGTGTTATGTCACTACGTGAAAGAAGAAGTAATAGGAATAACAAGAAAGCACCTAAGCCATGAGTGAGCTTGTTATGAATTGAATGCTTATGTGTGTTTGCATATGATTGAAATTATACGATCCCACCTAATGAAGAAATGATTGAATGAGCTGCATACGTAATAGTTGTTTGGCACCTAATGTGCAACTATATATATATATGTATAAAAAGATATATAAGTACCGAGCCATGATGAATTCGGCCGGGTAATGATGACATATAAATACCGAGCCATGATGAATTCGGTCGGGTAAGAGGTATACACTATTATAACCGAGCTTGAAAGGGCCGGGTAAGGTTAAGGTTATAATTACAGTTATGATATGATTATGAGCCCATGGAGGCATATGTGTGTGTGATTATATGTGATAACGATAATAGTAATAATGATTATGAAGCCCACGGAGGCTTGCTTATTGATTGTGGTCCTATAAGGACGTATGCACGATGATTGTATAAATAGAATGACTACATGATGAATGTGTTTGAAATGATATACTTAAAGTAAGATGTCCTCAGTAAAGCAGGTGTAAACTGAAGAAATGAATGCCTAATGCCTTTGATATGATGAACATATATGAAACTAACAGGCTTGAGAGAATGAAATATGTCTTAAATCTCTGAAATGATGGAAATGAGTTCCACAATGAAAATGTTAAAGGTATGCTGCCTTCGGAGGTAAATCCCAGTATTATGAGTTGTATACTCCTATTATGTTGTTTATGTTATTGCTTTCAGTTGTATTCCTGTCTTACATACTCAGTACATATTCCGTACTGACGTCCTTTGTTTGTGGACGCTGCATATCGTGCTGCAGGTCCAAATAGATTGACAGGTGAAGCTCCTCCTCCACAGTAGGCTACCAGATCAGCAGAAATAGCAAGATTCATCTTTCAGACTTGCTATACTTGGGTATGTTTTGTATAGTTGTTTTGGGCATGTCGGGGCCCTGTTCCGACTAAGTATTTTGTATGTATTCCATAG
>MCJB01001719.1:21136-32661 GCA_002018475.1 Nicotiana obtusifolia
TACTTGTTACTCTTTCTTTCTCAACTCAATCATATACAATCGTGCATACATGTTCATTCAATTCGTAACAATTCATTCGTGACTTACGTTCTCTCTTATCGTTCGAACATAGCATTTAATTCTCACATCAATTGTGCTTATCAAACAACACACTTGCAACCAAACGTTGACATATAGAATCTCCTATAATAGGAGGGAATCAATGTAAGCTTCCTTAGCTTCTAAGAATAGAGTATACTTTTGGGGCTTCTTTGAGACATTGTATAGAACAAGAAACGTGCAAAAGAAAGAACGTTATAGTCTTACATACCTGGAATGTTTATCTAGCATCCGCTTCCAAGCTTATGGAAGTGCGTAGAATTCCTTAATCTACAATTTTGGGAACAACCCAATCATTACTTACTATACTTCATACTACTATTCATAATTTATGAAGTTCAAGTAATTCTTTCCCCTAATCTCTTCCTTCATAGCCTTATTAGACATGTTTATGACACATGCAACTCAAAATCGTTCATGACCCACTCTATTGGTGGTGATTAATTTAGACCCATAGCTTTCTTTCTCATTTTCACGGATTCCTACATGCATGTGATGGATTCCCAAGAATCCCTAAGTAAATGGGTGGAAGAACTTACCTTGCATGTTGGTTAGCCTATTTCTCTTCCTCGATTCTTCAATCTTTAAGTTTTCCTTTGATTTTGGGTTTGCAAGAGACAAGCTTCAGCTAGGGCTTCTTCTTTCTTCTTCAATTTTTTTTTATGCTTTCTTCTTTGATTTCTTGTGTTTGGGCGAAGAGAGATCAATTAGGGCTCATGGGTTCTTTGAGAGAGGTTTCTTGAGAGCTTTCTGATGTTTTGGGTCTTATAAAAATGAAGAATGAACGAGTTAAAGCCCCTTTTATAGGTCAAAGAATCAGAAATTCAATTCCAGTACATTGTCAAATTCGCGACGTGGGGGAGGGATTTCGCGGTTCACTTTTGGGTTTCGCGGACCGCTTTTTGGTCGCGAAACACGACCCAAGTTTCTGTTTCAGTTCGCGACGTGGATGGGCAATTTCGCGGTCCGCTTTTCCATTTCGCGAACCGCATTCTCGTCGCTTTTCTCGCCTAAACTTTCTGCTTCAGTTCGCGATGGCCTTGTTGATTTCGCGAACCGCTTTTCCCATTTCACGGTTCGCTTTCCTCACATTGCCGTCGCTTTTTCGACAAGAAGCCAACCCAGGATTCTGCCTCACTTTGCGACACAGAACGCTGATTTCGCGAACCGCTTTTCATTTCGCGATTCGCTTTCTCGTCGCTTTCTTGGCCTTAGTTTTCTGTCCGTGTTCGCGATGGGCAGGGTGATTTCGCGAACCGCTTTTCAGTTTCGCGGTTCGCTTTTTCCACAATGCATCGCTTTCCTTCTTTTTTTTCTTTTTTTTTTAACGCCTTTCGTTTTCCCGCCCTTTTTTTCTTAACATTTTTCAATATATTTCAACCATTCTTCTTATTCTTAGGCCCATACACACTTACCACATTACGGCATAATCACATAGGTGAATTTACGGGGTATCACATCCATAGAGTCTCATTAGACAAGAAGTCAGCGTATGTATAGACAAGAGTTGGGCTATGTGTAATTATGTCGCCTTGTTGGCATCGTATGTATTCCGTTGTATGGTTTTGTGTATAGCCCAGTTGATGATGTTGCGGGTGAATGCATGTTTATGTTATGGTACGTTGTTGTGACAGGTTAATGTCATTATAGTTAACAGTTATAATGTGTTATTGCCGTCCAGGCAAGTATGGTACACCTTATAAATAATAAGGGTAGTCATGTACAGGCTTCGCCGGTACTCTGCAAGCAGGGTTCGGTGCCCGGTCGCGGGCCCCCTAGGTTGGGTCGCGACATCTCCAGAACCCATTGTGTGAACTTGTTCAATACTTGGTGTGAATCAACATTAACTTGTTCCTCCCATTGATCAATCAATTTGCAAGTCCTTAGTTGTCTCGAGGGTTGTTTGCATAGTATATGTCACGACCCAAACTGGAGGGTCATGACTAGCACCCGACCATACTTGCCGAGCAGCAACGTACATTTTATCTAACCTTCTTTATTATCTTTTAGGGCTGACGAGATCAATATAAATGGCAGACATGGATCATGGACAACCAACAATAAAATATGATGTCATGAACATACATAACATGGGATGACCAGACAATCAAGAAACTATATATAAGGTACGAACTACCACGCTACCATGAAAGACTATACAACAAAAACCAGCCAACAAGGCATACCAAACTATACATGAGTCGACACCTGTCTATGAGCCTCTAAAGGAACATAAGTACTGTAACATAGCCGGAACAGGGTTCCGACATACCCATAATGTCTATAACAAAAATGCATACCCAGACCACGACAAGTCCGGAGAAGGGATCTCGCCAACCATCGCTTAACTGGATAGCCTACTGTGGTGGGGGAGCTGCAGCTACCTGTCTATCAGGACCTGCAGCATGACATGTAGCGTCCACAAATAAAAGGACGTCAGTACGAATAAAGTACTGAGTATGTAAGGCAGGGAACCATAAGTACGAACAGTAATGTAAGCAGGGATAGAGATTATACAACCTGTAACATCTTGGTAGATCATTGATTGTCTTGATTTTATCTTGTTTTCTTGCATTCTTAGTTTAATATTGCATCAATTGGTATCAGAGCCTGGAAAGAGTTTGTTTTTACGACACCAATCCTATTCTTCGTGCCTTAGTTTTGGGTTTCTAGTTTAGTAATCTTGAATTTCGTTTTTGATATAAAAAAAACATGAAAAGAAGAGAAACAACCGTGAATTGATTGTTGGTTGAAGTTGTTATCACATCTAGGGTTGAAATCTTGATGTTTTCGATTGTTAAAAGCCGTTCTTGAAACCCTATGTTGGAGACATGAGTTGTTTCTTGAAAAATTTCAGCATATGGTGTGTTCTTGGATAATTGTTGAAGTGTATTGAATTGTTCGATGATTTGTCCATTGTTATTGGTTGAAATCTTGATAGTTCTTGGAAGAAAGAACTTGAATTGTTAAAGAACAAATAGGGCAGCATCACCTTGGCATAGTGGACGAGTATTAGGCCGTTCTTGACGTGTTTCGCATTGAATTCTTGAAGTTCTTGGACATCAACTTATTCTTCTTGAATTAATTCACATAGTTACTTTTGAACCTTGAATTCATAAGCATCTACACGTTTAATCTTGGAGTTGAATTGCTGAAATTTTTTAGGGCGTAAGAGCTTAGGATAGGCGGCTAGGAGAAGGAGACGGATAAGAAACCCTAAGCCTAGTTTAAGAGGGAAACAACTCCCATTCCAAAAAGGAGAAGTTTACCCATTTCATTCTAAAAAAAAAAAGAATAGTTTGTCCTTTGGTTTTAGCAGTAGAGGGATGGCTGATCCTAAGGGAAAGGGGAGAGGGAATTTGTCCCTCAAGTGTGAAAGGATAGCGAAAAATTCACCAAATTAGAGTGGGAAAGCAAGGACAAAAAAAAACACTTATCCCATTCTGGAAAGAGGAGCTAGTAGTGCCTACCAAGGGTTTAAATTCAAAATATTTCTCTAGAATTTCCTTATTTCTTTGATTGCACCACTTCTAATTTGTAATTTTTAGGTAAATTTTCTACTTAAGCTAATTACTAATTTTTGAGCTTGTAGGATTTCGTTCTAAATCTCAAAACTTCCACTTTCGTAGTTAATTCTTGGCTTATTGTGCTCACCTTAAAAGCTGTCTGCCTATAGAGTCGCATAAATTCACTCACCCCGAAGACAACTAGTGAACTTGCGCGCTTGAAAGGTCGTTGAGGAACTTGTTCAATTAGAGGAAGCCATTTTGAGGACAAGTTTGAGAGATCCTACCTAAAATATTGAGAAAACCCGAGTGTCATTCAAAAGTGAGGGAGTGAGTGAGGTATTTTACTAACCTTAACGCATTCTCTAGTCTTGTTTTTTTTGCAGGTACATGGCTGCTGAAGGAGACAAGGTCGTGGTCGACATCACTTTAGTCTAGCACTTGGCTGAAGTAAGGGCAATTAGCACCCTAATGGAGAACTTCGAATAATCCGCTAGTACTCAGAGAAATACCGGAGAAGGAACTAGTGATGGTTCCACCGTAAGACCTGAACAATTCACGAAGATGGCTCGTCAACAAGAATTGAGGGACATAGGTGCTCACAATGTAAGAACCTTGGGAATTCCCAGGGGTATTATACCACCATTAATGCCAGCCTACAGACATGTAGCGCCCGCCAGGAAAAAAAGGGCAGCCCGTGAGGATGATCAACCCGAGTTTGAAGAGTTTGAATATGGCGATATAGGGAAGTGAGACCCGAGGGTGAGACAACCATATGGGGACCGTGACCATGAGGGAAGACGTGGTTTTGACTGTGGTCCTAGAGGGGGGCTTGGCCATTTGGTGGAAGGAATTTAGAGCCTGAGTTTGATGAATATGCTGAATATTATGAGGGCTTTTAACCAGCCTGTGGTGGCCGTGAAAATGGCCGCAATAATTGCTTGAACAGTGCCAAGGTTACTATCCCTGCATTCAAAGGAACTAGTGATCCTGACCAATTTCTAGAGTGGAAACGTCAAGTTGAGAGGATATTTGAAATCAATGATATGACCAGGGAAAAGAAGGCTACATATGCCATTGCTGCCTTTGAGTCCTGTGCTTCTACTTGGTGGGAGGTCGAGAAAACATCGAGAGCTAGAAATCAGCCCGCGCGCATAAAATGGAGAAAATCGAAGCAACTAATGACTCGTAAGTATGTCAACCCAAAACACAAACAAGAGCAACTCTGGAGGTTACATGACTTGAATCAAAGGCTGAAATCCATGAAAGAATATTATGATTACTTTGAGAAAATCCGACTATCACTTGACATGGAAAATGAAGAAGAGGATGAGGCTATTATATGGTTCAAGAATGGGTTGAATCGTGACATATCCAATTAGTTGAGGCTACACGCATTTATTGCTCTTCATGATGACTCCCAACTGCCACTGAAGCTGAAAAGATGATTAAAGAAGAGAAGGCAGCTCACTATAGAGGAAGTTCTGATTCCACATCCACGCGTGGAAACAAGGAGTGGAGAACGCCGAGCACCGGTGGAGCAAGTATGAGCCGCGAGGTGAAAGGGCCAGCCGAAAAGGTGACGCTTAAAAATGATCCTAAGGGGTCCGGAGGTAACTCTAAAACTCAACTTAATTCTCCTAGTGCATCTTCCTTTCAATGTCATAAATGTAAAAGCTACGGGCATTTCGCTAAGGTTTGTCCTACGTGAAAGACCATGCTTATTCTTGATGGTGGTACTGTTTGTGAGGTAGAGAGTGATGAGGAGATTGGGGGAGATGAGGGGGCTGACGAAGAGGTAGTGGAAGATGAGGGAGTGAATATGTACTTAGTGGTGTGTTGGAACTTGAGTACCATGAGTGTAAAGGAGGATGGAGATGTGCAGCGTGAGAACTTGTTTCATGCTAGATGTAGGGTGAAGGGAAAGGTGTGCTCGATGATAATTGATTCGGGTAGATGCACTAATGTAGTCAGTCAAACGTTGGTGATTCAACTTAACCTAACCATGTTAAAACATCCCCATCCTAATAGGTTGCAGTGGTTGACTGAGTGTGGTGAGATTAAGGTAGTAAAGCAAGCGCTTATTAAGTTTATGGTGGAGCTTATCAAGATGAGCTCATGTGTGATGTAGTGCCTATGTAGGCTTGCCATTTATTGTTGGGCAAGCCTTGGTAATTTGACAGGTGTGTCGTTCATGACGGAAGGCCAACACTTATACGGCCAAGCTAGAGGGCAAGAGTTATACACTCAAGAATTTGACACCTAAACAAGTTAATGATGATTTTAAGCGCATCCAAGAGCTGAAATAGGCGGCTAAAGCTAATTCTCCTATGGGGACTAATCTTGAGGTCTAGAAACTGCCAACACATCAACCCTGCCAGGTAACATTTGTGCCATGATGCAACCAGGTGAGTATTTACGAGTTAATGATAGTTCTAAACTGTTAATTTTCCTAGTTCATAAGGGTGTTTACTTATGTTCTAATTATTAAGTTTCTACTAACATTCACCCCTTGCCTAGTGTTTTTGATGATGTTTTGCAGGAATATGTGGACATGTTTTCCTAGGAGATGTCGAGTGGACTGCCTCTGTTGAGGAGGACAGAACACCAAATAGACTTTGTTCCTGTATTTTTTTGGGGAGGTAAGGTTCATGTCCCCCTCCTTTTCTGTAAATTTTGACTACTAAAGCTAATAAATTATATTTTAACCAAAAAAAAAAAAACTTTGTTCCGAGGTCACAAATCCCAAACATACTAGCCTACCGAAGCAACCCGCAAGATACCAAGGAGTTGCAACGGCAAGTGGACGAGCTGTTAGCTAAGGGGCTGGTTCGTGAGAGTTTGAGCCCGTGTTCCGTGCCCGTGATCTTGGTTCCAAGGAAAGACGGCACATGGAGAATGTGTGTTGATTGCCATGTAGTCAACAAAATAATGGTAAAGTATCGTCATCCCATCCCTAGATTAGATGCCATGCTAGATGCGTTAAGTGGTTCAAATGTATTTTCTAAAATTAATCTTAGGTCCAGTTACCACCAAATCCGTATGAAACCGGGTGATGAGTGGGAGACTGCGTTCAAGACCAAGTTTGGTGTGTACGAATGGTTGGTGATGCCTTTTGGACTCTCTAATGCACCTAGTATGTTTATGCGACTAATGAACCATGTACTTAAGCCGTTCATTAATAAGTTTGTGGTCATCTATTTTGATGATATTATGATTTATAGCCGAAGTTTAGATGACCATGTTGATCACTTACGGCAAGTACTCGATGTATTTAGGGCTGAAAAGCTCTATGTCAAATTATAAGAAGCGTGCCTTTTGTGTGGAGATAGTTGTTTTTCTGGGGTTTATAGTAAGTGCTAATGGTGTTGAGGTAGATGAATCAAAGGTTGAGGCTATTAGAGATTGGCCTACTCCTACTACTGCTTCGCATGTTAGGAGTTTCCATGATGCACAACATGTTGCTTCCTTGTTTATTGCTAATGTTTTAAAGCTGCATGGTGTGCCTTGTACTATTGTTAGTGACAGGGATGCAAAATTTTTGAGTAACTTTTGGAAGTGCTTGTGGGGTGCTCCTGGCGCAAAACTGTTGTTTTCTACGTCTCATCATCCACAGACTGACGGTTTGACTGAGGTTGTTAACCGAACCTTGGGAGCTCTTCTTCGAGCTATGACCAAAGGGAAGGCGGGGACGTGGGCTGATAGGTTGCCTATATGGAGTTTGCTTATAATAGAACTGTGCATAGAATGACTAGCATAACTCCGTTTGAATGTGTGATTCCACTTGATTTCACTCCTTTGCCGAGTGATGCAGCTATTAGTGTTGATGGTGAAAACCGGGCAGCCGCGTTGTTCGGGTTGCATGCTATGGTGAGGAAGAACTTGGAGGAAGCTTATGAGAAAGTGGCGGCAAAGAAGAATAAAAGGAGGAAAAAGATGGACTTAAATAAAGGTGATTGGGTTTGGGTGCACTTCCAAAAGGAGAGGTTCCCGAACAAAAGGAAGGGAAAGCTAGCCCTGCGAGGAGATGGTCCATTCCAAGTGTTGCAAATGATCAATAACAACGGCTATGTAACAGACATGCCTGGTGAGTATTGTGTTTCTAAAATATTCAATGTTTCTGACTTAATTCCTTGTGTTGCAGGTAGTGCCTCTTTGAGAGATGATGATTGCTCGATTTCACGGACGAAATCTTCTCAGGAAGGGGAAGATGATGAAGGCCGGCCTGGTCAAGCTACGTTTGTGCCTTTAAGACCATTTACGAGGAGTCAAGCTAAGGAGCATCATTATATCCACCTAATGGTGATGAAGAGCCATGATTGCGCAACAATGGAAGAAGAGGGCAGCGTGTTGGAGAAGGCAAGAAAGGCGTTGATTTAGCCTTGGAGAAGGAGGGTCGTGCACTAGTTGAGGCCGATAACTTAATGAACGCCTCAAGTAGCTCTTATTAGTTATTTTGTGTAGTTAGTCTCGAGTAAGACAATGGCACTTATTTGGTCTTGCGTGGTCACTTGACATTTAGCCGAGTTATTGGCATTTTTGCTAGTTATTCCTTTCCTAGTTGTTTTAGGCTAAGGGCGCATCTTATTTAAGCCTCAAGACTACATTATTTTCAGCACCTTTCCATTATTATTAAGAATAAAATCGGCAGCTTTGTGCGCTCGAAACCCATTGTGTGAACTTGTCCAATACTTGGTGTGAATCAACATTGAACTTATTCCTCCCATTGATCAAGGAATTTGCAAGTCCTTAGTTGTCTTGAGGGTTGTTTGCATAGTATAGGTTCTCCTTGGCTTCATCAAGAAGGTAAGTAGACTAGTTTCTACTTATAGTCTTGGTAGGTCATTGAGTGTCTTGATTTTATCTTGTTTTCTTGTATTCTTAGTTTAATATTGTATCAATATTTATGCAGGCTCTTCAACGTAGATGTACATATACAACAAAGAAAATTCTGCAGTGTTCATAATAATGTAGTAACAGTGACTTACTTGGTGATTTTAGATTGACAGGGGCAGTACCTTAATTGATGGCTCTCTACTCCACATCCAAAACATACATTATTACCATAGTGACATACCCCCGAATGTAATCTCATACATTTTACACAACGAGGACGGGGTCCGCTAAAGTGACTCGCCCCACTAACCTGATATTTACCTTTTTTGCATACATCATAAACATCACCCTTATCCTTCCTCAAGGCCTTCACGGCGGGAGTAACAATCTCTGTACCGTTTTGTTGTGTGGGATTTTAGAATTGCCCAAGCCTTCCACCCCTAACACGTTCTTGGGCATACTCACAACACGACACAAAATGTTCCTTCCTGCATATCGGGCAGATCGGGATGGGTGTACCCAAACTACGGCATTTTTTTCTTCTTGTGCCCCCTCTTTCACAACCATTACATATTTCAATAGTCATCCAACATAAGCCGAAGTGGTGCTTCTTACATATCAAACATTCCAGCTTATTGGTGCCAACAATCCTCTTTCATTCTTAGGTGCTCTCACCATATGATCCGGTGGCTCGATAACTTTAATTGGAATAAGGACACTTCCCCTAGCAACTGGTTCTTTCATTCCCTCCTTGCTGCCTCGAACCCTGGGTTACTCATATGGAAAATAAGATATGGCAACGAAATTAGCTTCCTATCTCGAGCTCTATTGCACGATCTAGAGTACCAAAGAAGGCTGTCATTCCTAAATGTCCATGTAGCCTCCAAATTATAGATGTGGTCGATAACACACAAACAAGAAGGACTCTACTAGACACGGCTCCGAGACATCCTTGGACACATTAAAACCTTAGGCTCTGATACCAAGTTTGTCACGCCTAGACCCCGGGGATAGCGACCGATGCTCAACCAAGATACCCCAGTCAAGCAAGCGTGTACAATGCCTTCTACTCGGACTTACCCATGAATAGAGTGGAGATGTACTCCATAAATTAAACATTAATTACCCATGAATAGTAGAACAAGCCCAACAGAGGCACACAATATCCATACAACAAGCCCGGGAAAGGCACAAGTTAAGCATCAATGTTAAAATAAAGTATATTATCTAATGCCACCCCAACTAAAAACACTGCAGTGTCCTCACTACACAATATTAAGATAAAAGAAGAGTAATTTGAGGGTCTCTCTAAGGTCTGCATCAGACTAGCAGACTTCGGAGAGAAGCTAATCACTATCGTGTAGAGCTTTCGGCCTCATCATCATCGGCAGCATCAGTATCAGTATCAGCAGCACTAGATAGGAAGGAATATTCTTCACTATCATCTTTGTCCTCGACCGGTATCTTCCTATTCAGCAGCCCCAATTTGAAGACGGCCTTGATGCCTCTCCACATCTTATCATGAACTTGCACTTCTTCTTATTTTTCTATTTCTCCTTATGGAAGTCTGCCCGAAGATCTACATGTGCCTTGGTCATGTTTCCATAAGTTGCCTCGACTTCTCCTGCGACTCTGCTTGCTTCTTCTGGTTCTCCAGGTAGCTCTTCATTTCTTCCCTGGTAAAATATTGGGGCGTAGGTTGGGAGAGTGAGGGTCCACTAGGGAGCTGTGACACTAAGTCACGGATGGAGACAAGCTGTGAGTTCAACATCCCAAATGGTCCTTGAGGCAGGGCTGCTTGTGAGGACTCTAGTTTTGCAACAGTAGTGACTTTCCTCTTCTTACCCTTTACTGCACTACCCTCACCTGTTACTCTCAATGGATAAAAGGGTTTGCAGGACAGTAACCAACGATCGGTACTACGCACCTCAACATCTGCTCGCCGACACAACTCTATAATCAGTGAAGGGAATATCAAGCCTGAACTGTCGTCTAGCAAATGCTCTTTCTGCTCCTGAAGGATATAATGGCCAACATTCACGTGAATGTCGTCAAGTATTCATGCGATCATCAGTGCCCTACCATATGAAACATCCGAAACATTTCCTCACTGTGATACTCTATTGAAGATGATGTAGAGCCACATCTTGGCCTCAGCTGTGAAGTCGATGGACTTCAAACCATTATCTTCTTTGCCCACTTTGCTCTCTTGTCTGCTGGATAAAGTTTAGAAACTAGCCAATCTCCGTTTGAGCAATGATCTTTTTCTCGTACCGGCTCAAGTGGATGGTCAGGAAGCCCAAGAATATCATTGATTTATTCAGTTCCAAACCTCACTGTTTTACCTCTTATCGTGAGCTGTGTGTCGGTGAGGTTTGTATGCTTAACGTTCACATAAAACTCACGAACCCACCACCATTGGCCTTACACGGAGTAGGCATGAAACAAGACTAGCTGGTGGTCTGTAGACAACGATAAAAACCTGGAAGTAACTCGGCCAATTTATCCTCAGTGATTCCCTTTTCAAGTACGACCTTCTTTGTAAGAAGGTTGTCATAATATAGGCGATGACAATCAGCAGACATAAATCGTTCAGTGTCGAATTGTTTGTCGCGACCCAACCTCGGGTGCCCACGACCGGGCACCGAACCCTGCTTGCAGAGTACCGGCGAACCCTATACATGACTACCCTTATTATTCGTAAGGTGCACATACTTGCCAACACGGCAATAACGACATTATACCTGTCGACTATAATGACATTACCTGTCGCAGCAATATACCATAATATAACCATACATTCACCACAACATAACCCACTGGGCTATATACAAAACCATACACACAATACATATGATGCCAACTAGGCGACATAATTACACATAGCCCAACTCCTGTTTATATATACTGACAACTTGTCTAATGAGCCTCTATGGAATGTATACAAAATACTTAGTCGGAACAGGACCCCGACATGCCCAAAAATATTTATACAAAAGCATACCCAAGTATAGCAAGTCCGAAAGATGAACCTTGCTATTTCTGCTGGACTAATATGGTAGCCTACTGTGGAGGAGGAGCTTC
>MCJB01001720.1:14343-26061 GCA_002018475.1 Nicotiana obtusifolia
GGTGGTTTAGGGTCACATTGACTCACATTTAACTGTATGCATGATGCTCGCCTTAAAATTTAATTGGTGTGGTTCATGTATGAATATTGATCTAATTTTTGACGTTTGTATTTAAAGTTTATTTAACAAATATTAATGAACTTGTACTTTAGAAATCAATGAATTTTGAAAAAAAATCATCTATGTTTGTAAGTTAAGACATGCTGGGACATTCCAAGTTATGAAGTCTACAATGAGATGGAAGGAGTACTTTGGTTCCCAAGCCTCTCTTTTAGTGTCCTTCCCGTTCTTCCTTTCATGTGGCATTCCTGTTTGATTGATGAGTAGGTCTCTAAAGTTAACTAATTCCTCATTTTATTTGTTGTGTTCCTTCAGGTGTATCTTTGCTTCTTAACTTGTCTGCATGTTGAACCTTTCATATTATAGGATTACTCTGCATTTTGTTTCAAGAAAGCTACTGCTTCAAGACATTGCAAACATAATTAATTCTTACATTCCCTTTGCTTTGATCAAATTGCAAATTAAACTTTACATTTCAATTGCAATCTTTTCAGATGGACCTTCATGAGGTGGCCCAGAGAATTGAGAACAATAGTCCACCTGCAGAGATTTTTCGGTCTTTGGTTCAAAGTACGGAATCTTTACAGCGTAGTGGAAGTATTGATCAAAGTCTTGTTGATGAACTGTGTAGTACGGAGGGCCTAGAAAACGTGAGTAGCTTGCTGCATTCCGAATTTGAGTCTGATTTTTCATTAGGGTGTGATCTCATTTTTATGTCCAATTCCTGCAGGAATTCATGCAGATGCTGCGCAGTGATGTTTCCCAGAGATTCCTGGATAAACAGAGCCAATAGGGAACATTTTTTATCTATTTTTTCCGCAAAATATGATTTATTTCCAATAGAATATTAAGTTGCCGCTTGTTTTTGGCCTCAAGTCGACTATCGATTATGGTCTCTCTTCTTTTTTGGGGTTTCATGGAGGAAAAATATCATTATGCTATTCTGGTGTCTATATACGCATCAAGCGAATGGAACTGTATTTTTTTAGTTATTATTGCTAGTTCTGTGTTAGTAACTTATAACGCCTGCAGTTCAAGAAAGAGTTTAGAACCGGCTAATCAGACTTGCGGTGGATTTTATGTATCTTTCGCTGGTGCGAGGTTTTACTTCAGAAATTCCATTTTGCGATGTAGATTTGATCTTTTCCCTTTATTTGGGGCCTGCTTGCAAGTTTTGCAGCCCTCCTCTGTCATTACCCAAATCAGGTTCGCTGTTGTTGATTTGGCTGCTAATTGACGATGTTGTGGAGAAGCAAAGTCTGTGGTAGAAGTGAATGGCCTTTGACTAGGTAGTAATCAATTGGTGCATGTGGCAGTGAAGTTGGGACATCGAAATCCAGGGTTTGGTGGAATGTCCAGTTCTGAAATAAAGTGCTGATTATCTTGTCCCATACGTCATGATGCAATTACATTAAATACTATGGGTGTGTTTCATACGAGGAAAATGTTTTTCTAGAAAATGTTTTCTTGTGTTATCATTTTTTTTTTTATTTGGTTGGTGAGTGAGTGAAAAAAAAATTTTCAGAAAATATTTTTTAGTGTTTGATTAGAGAGTAAAAAATACTTTTTTAGGAATATATTTTTTCTATGGTACTCTCCTCACCACCCCTTCCCAAAGTCCACATAGTTTCTTGCTCCTTCCCCCCTCGCTCCCTCCCCCTCCCCCTCCCCTGCTAAATACGCAATGTTTTGAGGATTTTATTTTGTTTAAGAATTTAATTGTTCTTTTAAAAATCATACAAACTTAAAGGAACTAATGTGATACTTTTACATTTTTATGCAAAAATGATTTTGAAATTTGTGCCTATAGCTAAAAAGAAAACATTCTTTTTTTGGTTGAAAAAAAGAGTACTTTTTTTACAATATGAAAATAAAGTACTCATTTTATTGAAATAAAAGAAAATACTCATTCTGTTGAAATGAAAAAAGTACTTTGGTGAAATGAAAAAAAATATTCTTTTTACATCATGAAAAGAAAATACTTATTTTGTTGAGATTAAAGAAAATATTTTTTCTACATCATGAAAAGAAAATACTCTTTTTATTGAAATGAAAGAAAATATTTTTGACTTCATTATTTTGTTGAAATGAAAAAAATATTTTTTCTACGTCATGATAAGAAAGTAAACTTTTTGTGAAAATAAACAAAATACTTTTTTATATAAAATACTCATTTGTTGGAATGAAAAAGTCTTTCTATAACATAAAAAGAAAGTACTATTAATAATATTTTTATTTAGGGTGGGATAGGAGGCGGGGGAATGGGGTAGGGTGGGAGGGAGGTGGGATCATAGGTGGGGGTGTAGGGGTGGGTTGGTAGGGTTGGTAGGGATAGGGAATATGACGGGAAAGGTTGAAAAAGATTTTTGAAAAATATTTACTCTTCTCTTGACAGGAAAAATATTTTTCTCGAGTTGGAGAAAAATAAGTTGATAAAAAAAAATATTTATTAAAATATTTAAACCAACCAAACATGAGAAAATTAAAAAATATTTTCGTTCTTCATATCAAACACACCCTATGCCTGTGTATTGGCTTCTCATGTTAAAGTTGATTGTATCGGTTATAGCTCTTTGTCGCACTTTCAAAGTGAAAGTATGTGACGCAAAGGATTTTTACCTTCCCATATTACATATGAATTTTTTTACTCTTCCTATTCAAGTTTTAACGTAATTATATGGTTATATACAATTTATCCATTATATATAAATAAGTTTAAATAAATATCCCTTTATATTAGGAATTAAATAAGGAATATCAGTTATTTTCCCATCCCTTTATACCTGCCTTCTCTTTCTCTCCGTCTCTCTACCTCTCCTTCTCTATTTTTCCTCCAGTTTTTCTTCCTTTGATGTTCTCTGTTTTTTTATACTTTCTTGCTGTATAGAGTTTTAATAGAATTAATCAATGGATTTCAATTGTTTTACTATATAGTTTTAACTTAGCAATTTTCTTTTACTCAATTGATGTTCGAATTAAAATTATCAATTAACAAATTTTAAAGGTGTTTGATATTTCACCATTAACAACCATTAAAAAGTTTTGAAGCTTTGAATTCGAATTTGGATTTTCAAAAACCATTATTTGTTTGGATTGGGTGTTATTGCAAACAATTGAGAATATTTTTTGGAGTTTTATATCTCAATTGAGGGTGTTTGGTGAAGATTAGACTTGATATTGGCCGAATTTCAGATTGAAAATCAAAGAAGAAAAAGAACGCATGACATACAATATACTTCCTTGAATTTGAGGGTGTTTGGTGAAGTTGTAATATAAGTAGCTTATTTTTCTTTTCTACATTCTATGTGAGACTTTGTTCACGTACTCCCAACAATCTCCCCCTTAAACTAAGTTCCACGCGACCCATCACCATTTATGAGCTAATTTGGAGATTAACTGTGTGTCATCCATATAATTCGAGTATTTACGATCACCGAAGCCCAATAAGAGATTGTGTTTGCATTTTTGAAGCTATGGGCAAAGGTAGTGAACTGGGCCCATAGACGGGTAAAGGCACTAAGTCGGGCCCTACACCATCACTTCGCCATGTCCAGTTGTTGCGTTAAACCGGCCCAAAGATATTCTTAATATGGTGGGATATTATCCGCTTTGGGTTAAGCCTGCACGGTTTTTCCCGAAAGGCCTCATACTATTAAGAGTATCCAATTCCTTATAAATAGCTTATTTTTCTTTTCTACTTTCTATGTGGGACTTTGTTCGCACACTTCCAACAATATGTTAGGATCGAAATAATTAGGTATCACGCGGAAAGTAATGAAGCAAACCTTAAACGATGATAAATCAGACAAAAAAGAAAAATATACCAAAAGAGACACAAATATTTAACGTGGTTCGGTCAATGACCTACGTCCAAGGTGGAGATGAGCAATCCACTATATAAAAAGAGTACAAAATATCGAGAGAACAATCTCACAAAGAGGCAAACACAAGTGACACACTAACCCTTGTCCAGAAAAGTCCTCTCCCCCCTCCCAAACAAGACTCTCAAACCACTTATGGCTATATTGTGGATAGTACTGAATAAGAAGGAAGGATCCTCAATTTATAGAAGTTCAAACATTTTCCTCCAAGAAAAAGGACTAGCTAAATAAGGAAGAATTATAATTTCCTTCTCGAAAAAGAAAAATCTAATTATGGTAAATGTGTTGTCCTTCCTTCATGGAATAGGAAAACTAATATGGTAAGAAAATCAAGGTAAACATCTAACAAATCTCCTCCTTGGCCTAACTTTTCTGACAAATAATCTTGATCCACCTTCTTCACATAATCTTCAATAGGTCGCATCTCGAATCTCCAGCACAAAGTTTGTCTCAACGCGAGTAGTACTCAAGTCAAATTTCTCAGACAAAAATCATGATTATCGTCAAATAGATTGCAGTTAGAACTAAATCCGCCAAGATGAACCTGTCTCAAACATCGGTCTGATACCACCTGTCAGGATTGAAATAACCAGGTGTCACGTGGAAGCTATTAAAGTAAAGCTTAAGCGACGATGAATCAGACAACAAAAATAAATATACCAAAAGTGACACAAATATTTAACGTGGTTCGGTCAATATCCTACGTACACAGGAAAGATGAGTTATCAACTATATAAAAGAGAGTATAAAATATCGAGAGAACAACTTTACAAATAACACAAGTGGCACACTAACACTTGTCCTGAAAAGTTCTCCCCCCTCCCAAACAAGACTCTCAAACCCCTTATGTCAACATTGTGAATGCTTCTGAATAAGACGGAAAGATTCTCAATTTGTACAAGTCCAAACATTTTCCTCCAAAAAAATGAAGTAGCCAAATATGAAAGAATTATAATTTCCTTCTAGAGAAAAAAACTCAATTACATAAATATGTTGTCCTTCCTTCAAGGAAATATGAAAACTAAAAATAGTAAGCTACAATTTCAAAAGTAATCGAAATTTAGGCACTTTTCATGTAAAGAAAAATTTGAACAAAAACACTGTTCAAAATCTGAAAAATATTCTAGCATAATATATTGGAGTTAAAGCATAATATACTGGTCCAACATAATATTTTGGAAGTTCATACGTAGATGATCCAAAAAAAAGGACTAGCCAAATATGAAAGAATTATAATTTTCTTCTTGAAAAAAACTAAATTATGATAAATATAATATCCTTCCTTCAAGGAATATGCAAATTAAAAACGGTAAGAAAATCAAGGCAAACACCTATAGATTGTTCGTTTTTCTCATTTCGTTCATAAGTATAATTTTCATTTTTCATTCTTGAACTGAATCTAATATTTGTGCAATTTCCATATCACTGCATGTGTATCCTATCATGGATCCGTCTTTGTATGACGTATATTGATTTTAGTTATTTCATTTAGTGGATAGGATCATTTGCGTTAAATTTATCCAAGATCACCTCTTTAATTCGGAGTAGGAACAAGGTTGAAAAGTTAACCTACCTAGCGCCATCTTGCTAACGTCGTCTGAATTATCTTGCAAGCGCTACATAAATCTCGTTGTTGTCAAAAGAATTCTTATAAACTAACAGTGAATTCGTTTTCGTCAAAATCAACAAGAAGTGACAGTAATTTATCTAATGACTCTCTTTTACTCTTTCCTCTATTATGTGCAAAAAGTAATACTTCTCATTCTTGACAAATGATACGAATGTTAAGTGTTGATAATATATTCTGAGGCTAATATTGAGACACAACAGCAGTATGCATTTGAAATTTAGAGATCTATCATAAATATTTGCTTAGTATGCATTTTAATGGGGTGGAATTTTAAAATGGCTAGATTAACGAGTAGTAATTGAAAAATAGTCATAATTTCAAAAGTAATTGAAATTTAGCTACTTTTCATGTGAAGATAAATTTGAACGAAAACATTGTTCAAAATCTGAAAAATATTCAAGCATAATATATTGTAGTTCCAACATAATATACAGGTCCAACATAATATGCTGGAAGTTCATACACAAGTGCTCCAAAAAAAAGGACTAGCCAAATATGAAAGAATTATAATTTCATTCTAGAAAAAAACCCAATTATGATAAATATAGTGTCCTTCCTTCGAGGAATATGAAAACTAAAAATGGTAAGAAAATCAAGGCAAACACCTATGGTTTGTTCGTTTTCTCATTCCGTTCATAAGTATAATTTTCATTTTTCCTTCTTGAACTGAATCCAATATCTTGTGCAATTTCCATATCACTGCATGTGTAACCTATCATGGATCCGTCTTTGTATGACGTGTATTGGTTTTAATTATTTCTTTTAGTGGATATGATCATTTGCATTAAATTTATCCAAGATAACCTCTTTAATTCGGAGTAGGAACGAGGTCGAAAAGTCAACCTAGATAGCGCCATCTTCTTAACGTCGCCTGAATTGTCTTGCAAGCGCTACATAAATCTCGTTGTTGTCAAAAGAATTCATAAAAAGTAACAGTGAGTTCGTTTTTGTCAAAATCAACAAGTGACAGTAATTTATCTAATGACTCTCTTTTACTCCTTTCTCTATTATTGCTCATTCTTGACAAATGATATGAATGTTAAGTGTTGATAATATATTCTGAGGCTAATATTAGGACACAACAGTACCAGCAATATGTATTTGAAATTTAGAGATCCATCATAAATATTTGCTTAGTATGCATTTTAATGGGGTGAAATTTAAAAATGATCATATTTACAAGTGGTAAATGAAAAACAGCCACAATTTCAAAGGTAATAGAAATTTTAGTCACTTTTCATGTAAAGATAAAAGTGTTCATTTTTCTCATTTCGTTCATAAGTTTAATTTTTATTTTTCTTTATTGAACTGAATCCAATATTTTGTGCAATTTCCATATCACTGCACGTGTACCCTATCATGGATCCATTTTTGTATGACGTATATTGGTTTTAATTATGTGGATAGGATCATTTGTATTAAATTTATTCGAGAAAAAGTCAATTTAGCTAGCGCCATCTTGCTAACATCGTCTAAATTGTCTTGCAAGCGCTACATAAATCTCATTGTTGTCAAAAGAATTTTTAAAAAGTAACAGTGAATTCGTTTTCGCAAAATCAACAACAAGTGACAGTAATTTATCTAATGTCTCTTTTACTCCTTCCTCTATTATGTACAAAAAGATACTATAAAAACTTGTTAAGACTTTTAATGTAATACTGCTCACTCTTGACAAATGATATGAATGTCGAGTGTTGATAATATATTCTGAGGCTAATTTTAAGACACAAAAGCAGTATGCATTTGAAATTTAGAGATCCTTCATAAATATTTGCTTAGTATGCATTTTAATGGGGTGAAATTAAAAAATGATTAGATTTAGAAGTAGTAATTGAAAAATAGCCACAGTTTCAAAAGTAAACAAAATTTAGCCACTTTTCATGTAAAGATAAATCTGAACGAAAACACTGTTATAAATCCGAAAAATATTCCAGTATAATATATTGGATTTCCAGCATAATATACTGGTCCAACATAATATGCTGGAAGTTCATACACAGGTGCTCCAATTTCTAGTATATTATGCTGTAACTTTTCGTGTGCTGAAGTTCCGATATAATATGCTGGAAGTTCATACACAGATGCATCAATCTCCAGTATATTATGCTGTAACTTTTCGTGTGCTGGAGTTCCAACATAATATGCTGGAAGTTCATACACAAGCGCACCAATCTCCAGTATATTATGCTGGAACTTTCCGTGTTGCAATAAAATAGTGGTTATTTTCAATGACTTTGCAAACGCTGGCTATTTTTTAACTACCAGTTTGAAAACTGGCTAGCCCGTGCTATTTTCACGTTTTAACGCGGTAACATTAATTCAGTTCATCAACTAAGAAAAACTAAAGTTTTCTAGTATTTTTAGTGTTGCAGTTGCTGTCAACTGACCAACAATATGAGCGGCAGATTCAAAATTTAAGTTTTATGGGTTCATAAGTATATTTCATTTTTCCTACTTGAACTGAATCCAATATCTTGTGAAATTTCCATATCACTGCATGTGTAACCTATCATGGATCCGTCTTTGTACGACGTATATTGGTTTTAATTATTTCTTTTAATGGAAATGATCATTTGCATTAAATTTATCCAATATGACCTCTTTAATTCGGAGTAGGAACGAGGTCGAAAAGTCAACCTCGATAGCACCATCTTGTTAACGTCGCCTGAATTATCTTGCAAGCGCTACATAAATCTCGTTGTAATGTAATATTGCTATGAAAACTTGTTTAAGACATTTAATGTAATATTGCTTATTCTTGACAAATGATATGAATGTTAAGTCACAACAGCACCATCAGTATGCATTTGAAATTTAGAGATCCATCATAAATATTTGCTTATTGCGCATTTTGATGGGGTGAAATTTAAAAATGGTTAAATTTACAAGTGGTAATATAAAAATAGTAACAATTTCAATAGTAATCGAAATTTAGCCATTTTTCATGTAAAATAAATTCGAAAGAAAACACTGTTCAAAATTCAAAAAATATTTTCGCATAATATACTAGAGTTTCAACATAATGCACTTGTCCAAGATACTATGCTAGAAGTTCATGTGCTTTAAAGAAAAGACTAGCCAAATATGAAAGAATTATAATTTCCTTCTAGAAAAAAAAAATCCAATTATGATAAATATAGTGTCCTTCCTTCAAGGAACATGAAAACTAAAAATGGTAAGAAAATCAAGTCAAACACCTATGGTTTGATCATTTTTCTCATTTCGTTCATAAGTATAATTTTCATTTTTCTTTCTTGAACTGAATCCAATATTTTGTGCAATTTCTATATCTCTACATATGTACCTTATCATGGATCCGTCTTTGTATGAAGTATATTAATTTTAGTTATTTCATTTAGTGGATAGGATCATTTGCGTTAAATTTATCCAAGATGACCTCTTTAATTCGGAGTAGGAACGAGGTTGAAAAGTTAACCTACCTAGCACCATCTTGCTAACGTTGTCTGAATTATCTTGCAAGCGCTACATAAATCTCGTTGTTGTCAAAAGAATTCTTATAAACTAACAGTGAATTCGTTTTCGTCGAAATCAACAAGTGACAGTAATTTATCTAATGACTCTCTTTTACTCTTTCCTCTATTATGTGCAAAAAGATATTATGAAAACTTGTTTAAGACATTTAATGTAATACTGCTCATTCTTGACAAATGATACGAATATTAATTGTTGATAATATGTTCTGAGGATAATTTTAAGACACAACAACACCAACAGTATGCATTTGAAATTTAGAGATCCATCATAAATATTTGCTTAGTATGCATTTTAATGAGGTGAAATTTAAAAATTGCCAAATTTATACGTGGTAATTAAAAATTAGTCATAATTTCAAAAGTAATAGAAATTTAGCTACTTTTCATGTAAAGATAAATTTGAACGCAAATACTTTTCAAAATCCGAAAAATACTCTAGCATAATATACTGGAGTTCCAACATAATATACTGGTCCAACATAATATGCTGGAAGTTCATTGTAATGACTCGTTTTACATTTCAATTTATTTCTTTAATTATACTAATTGAAATTAAGTTGAGAAGATGTACTCGAAGAAAATTTGAAAGAAATGAGACACCTGGTCTCATTTGCGAAAGTCTAAGTCACAAAAGTCAACCCCGAAATTTACTTTCGAGTTAGAGGGCTCGGATTTGAAATCCGACGACTCGACTAGCTTCGGGAGAGGATATATGACTTAGACGAATGACCGGAATATATTTGATAGACCTCGAACAACATCAAATTTGAATCGAGCAAGTTCGAATTTCCGGTTGATAGGTGGAATTTTGATCCGGAAATCGGAACAAAATTCCGATTGTTGCTGTAGGTTCCTTATGTGATTTTGGACTTGCGTGCAAATTTTCAGACCATTTGGACACTGTTTGGTCGGGTTTGGATCGAAGGATCGAATTGAGGATCCTTGAAGTTCATTGAATTGGTTTCAATACAAATTTAATAAATCGATGTTCATCTTAGTGTTCCAAAGATTGGAACAAGTTTGAATGAGGTTATAGAACATGTGTGTATGTTCGGATAAAGTCCCGGGGGTCTCGGATGAATTTCGGATCGTTAACGGGACTTAGTTCGTCGCTTCATGAAGCGACAAACATTTCATTTCTGGTATAATGGGTATTAGAATTAGTAAACGACCTCCAAATTCAATTTCGTTTGAAGAATTAGCTCCGTCTTGAAATTACGGAGCCGTAGCAAAAAGAATCGTCCAAATCGGACTTCGTATGAAAAAGTTAGAGTAATCTTTGTAAAAGAAAGAAAGGAGATCAGCTAAGGGGTCGCGAAAATGGTTGGGTTCAGCACTTTTGTTTGATTTTCAGCTAATATAAATAGGACCTAGGGTCCCTTTTTACTCTTCTGAGGTCCAAAACACACACCCACGAAAGAGAGCAACTACAAACACAAAGAAACACTGAAAATCAACCTCAAACTCACATGCAAAGTAGATTTTCGGAATTAATCTTGCAAGGAAAGGGGATTACAACACCTTAGAGACATTTGGGGGCTGTTTAAGAAGAAGATTAAAAAGAAGTTGGAAACAAATAAAGAGGGAACCTCAAGGAAGACATCGGGTAAGTATCCTATGTCCTAAAATCCCTTATAGATTAAGATTTTCATGTTTAATCCCATGGTAAATTCACGAAATTGTGAAAGAGAAGAACCTAGGGTTTTTCTCAATTTCAAGAAAATATGAAATTGGGGATTTAGGTCGATTTGAGGTCGAATTACGACAAATCTTATATGGGTAAACTCGTGAAGGGACAAGGAACACATTTAGATAATAATTTCTGAATTTTGAAAAGTGGGCTCGGGGCCCGGGGCCCGGGTTTTGCTAAATTGAGAGTTTCTTAGTAAACTTGATTATTTCCGTTTGGGTTTTGTTCCCATAGCTTAATGTAACGTAATGATTGTGAAATTGAATAGATTCGACGCACGAGGAGGCCAATACAAAGGGCAAGAGCGTCGCAGGCTAAGGATTTAGCCGAATTCGAGGTGAGTAATATTTGTAAATGATGTCCTGAGGGTTCAAAACCCCGGAATTGCACCTCATAGTATTGTGTTGAGGTGAGATACATGCTCGATGAAGAGCATGGGTTTGTTTATGTATGGGGATTGGAACTTGGTCCGTTCCGATTAATGATTTTACTATATAATTATTTGAAATTGATTTGATATTATATTGATTTGGGCTTTTAGTCATATTTGGGCTTCACGCCAGTTATGTAAACCCTTCAAGGGTATTTAAAATGCTTTGAATCATTATTTGAACTTGGTTTTGGAAAACTAAATGATGTTTTCAAATGATCGTTATATATGGATCGGGTGGCACGCCGCCACGAGATATGATATAGCGCTTGGGCCGCTAAAGCCCCTTCCGGACGTCTGAACCACCCACAGTGAGCGCAGGATACCCATCATGATGACCCAGTTGGTAACAATGACAACTGTGAGTCACGGTTGGTAACAATGACAACCGATAATGATGATAATACAGTTGGTAACAATGACAACTGCAGGGTTACGGTTGGTAACAATGACAACCGGTAACCAAAGATAACACAGTTGGTAACAATGACAACTGGTAACCGGATATCGAAAAGTTTTTACTGTTTTAAATG
>MCJB01001721.1:4088-14292 GCA_002018475.1 Nicotiana obtusifolia
GTTTCTTCCTCCTTCCAGACCTTAATTCTCTTTTTCTCCTCCACTGTTTTTCTTCCTCTCAATTTCTATCTCTTTTTTTTTTTTTTATGTTTTTCCTCCCCATTTTCTAGACCTCAACTCCGTCCTTCCTCAACAAACAGACCCCCTTTTTATAATCAAAACCCAACCGACCTCCTTCTCTCTTTTACCTTTCAGTTTTTTAAAAAGAAAAATAGAAAAATCATTACCTTTAGACCTTTCCCCACTCCCCCACGATTCTGACAGATTTCCCCACCCCAAATCCCAACAGAAATCTGTTGGAATCCTTTTAGAACTACCCCCTTCACCCTTTAAGTATTTTATTTACAATTACCCCCCTCTAGTTGTCCCTAAACTCCTTTTAAATACTAGCCATTTTATAAACTAGCCTCTTTTTTTAAAAATTTACGGATTAGCCCAAGCTAACCTAAATTCGGCTACCTGTGCAAAACCCTAACAAAATCGGAAATATTGAAAGGAAATAGAGAAAGAGTAGAAGATGATGTAGCGAAATAAAACAAGGAGAAAAAGAAAGTGTTACCTTGAACTAATTCCTTAACCTTGGCGATTTTGTGACAAAAATAAAGTTTAAACCGTGTGTTCTTGTCAAGAACACACGGTTAAAACTTACTTTTGTTCAAAAACTTCATTTTTATTCTTCCAAAGTTCCGATTTTTGCATGAGTTCCTCGGGTTTTTGGGTTTTTTAGTGGATAAAAGGGTCGATTGAAGTGGGGGAGGTGACGGGGTGAGTTAGGAGGTGATTGGGGTATGATTCTTGGCCGGATTTGTGGCCGGAAACCGGCCGGCGATAGGTTTGATGTTGGTGGCGGCTAGAGTTTGCGGGTAAGGGGGCGTTTGGACGGAAGAAAATGGGAAATGGGGTAGGGTTCTTATATATGAGGGTAGGTTAGTTTTGGGCCGTTGATCTCATTGAGATCAACGGTCCAGATTGGGTAAGAACGAAAAGGGGGTTTGGGCTGATGGGGATATGGTGTGGGCAGATCCGGAATTTAGAGCAATTGGGCCAGATTTGGTTCTTTAAAATATTGGCCCAGTCCGTTTTAGTTCTAATTGTTCCCTTGTTTTATTTTGTCTTAATCCTTTTCATTAATTCCTCTTTTTTTAATTTTTTGAAAACCAAAATAACTGTTTTCCTAAATCCTAATTTCCTAAATATGAAATTGAGCTAAAATAACTATTTATTAACATAATACTAAAAAGGGTGTGACATTGAACTATTTTTATGATTTTCGATTTTGTAACACGATTAATTACTAACTTAATTCTAAAATGCAACCTAAATCCTAAATGCATGATGATGATTTTTAGTATTTTGCATGAATTGATTAACTAACCATTGAGTAATTAAGAACCTAATAAAATCCTAAAATAACTAATAATTAATTAAAAATTATTTAATAATTTTTATAAAAGTATTTCGGGTACGGTAAAAATCACGTGCTCACAGCTGCCCCTCTTTGCTCGAAAGCACGAAGAGTTTTCGGGCAAAGACAAAATGAGCAATTTTGCGGGATTTTTGCCTACCGAATTGAAAAGAGCTTGACCGAATCCTACTTAAAGGATTGCCTACATATCCTTGGCTATGAGGGAATCAGGTCAGTGTAGTTCTGGAGGTTTGGTAGCTGGGACTACCAGGAAGCTATGATTGCGTTGCTGCTGTTGTTACTGTTTGCTGCGCTCCTTATTGCACCAAAATGAAAAATAAGAAACTAAACTAACTATGTCTAATAGCTACGAATTAAAGATTCCTATCTACAAACTTCTTGGCACTTGATCTTGAGTCTTCTCGTGCATCTTGAACTGTTGACTCGCATTCTTGACGCGAGCTTTTGCCATTCCTAATTTGACTTGACCATGTTCTTCAGGCGGGGCTCCTGCTGGTGAAACTTGAATTCCATTCCCTCGTTATCCAGGTGGGCGCCTGCTATCACGACAACAAAACAAATAACAAACTTTTTGCCCCAGTTTGGAACTTAGTCATATCTGCGGGGACTTGAAACTTACTGTCTAAAAGACTTCTAAGACTTGTAGGAAAACTAAGTCTCACTATCCATGAAGACTTTGAGAAATTCAAAACTAAATCCCATTATCCAGGAGGGTCCTGAAATAAAAATTAAATCCCATTATACAGGAGGGTCCTGATACAAAAATTAAATCCCATTATCCAGGAGGGTCCTGAAACTAAAATAAATTCCATTATCCAGGAGGGTTCTGAAAATTAAAATTAAATCCCATTATCAAGGAGGGTCCTGCTACTGAAACTAAAATTAAATTCCCTCGTTATCCAGGTGGGCGCCTGCTACTGAAACTGAAATTAAATCCCATTATCTAGGAGGGTCCTGCTACCGAAACTAAAATTAAATTCCCTCGTTATCCAGGTGGGCGCCTGCTACTGAAATTAAAAATTAAATTTCCTCATTATCCAGGTGGGTGCCTGCTACTGAAATTAAAAATTAAATTCCCTCATTATCCAGGTGGGCGTCTGCTACTGAAATTAAAAATTAAATTCCCTCATTATCCAGGTGGGCGCCTGCTACTGAAACTAAAATTAAATTCCCTCGTTATCCAGGTGGGCGCCTGCTACTGAAATTAACAACTAAATTCCCTCATTATCCAGGTGGGCGCCTGCTACTGAAATTAACATTAAATTCCCTCATTATCCAAGTGGGCGCCTGCTACTGAAACTAAAAATGTATTCCCTCATTATCCAGGTGGGCGCCTGCTACTGAAATTAAAAATTAAATTCCCTTATTATCCAGGTGGGTGCCTGCTACTGAAACTAAAATTAAATTCCCTAGCTATCTAGGTGGGCGCCTGCTACTAAAATTAACAATTAAATTTCCTCATTATCCAGGTGGGCGCCTGCTACTGAAATTAAAAATTAAATTCCCTCATTATCCATGTGGGCGTCTGCTACTGAAATTAAAATTAAATTCCCTCATTATCCAGGTGGACGCCTGCTACTGAAACTAAAAATGTATTCCCTCATTATCCAGGTGGGCGCCTGCTACTGAAATTAAAAATTAAATTCCCTCATTATCCAGGTGGGTGCCTGCTACTGAAATTAAAAATTAAATTCCCTCATTATCCAGGTGGGCGCCTGCTACTGGAACTAAAATTAAATTCCCTCGTTATCCAGGTGGGCCCCTGCTACTGAAACTGAAATTAAATTCCCTTGTTATCCAGGTGGGCGCCTGCTACTGAAACTAAAACTAAATTCCCTCGTTATCCAGGTGGGCGCCTGCTACTGAAATTAAAATTAAATTCGCTCACTATCCAAGTGGGCGCCTGCTACTTAAATTATAAATTAAATTCTCTCATTATCCAGGTGGGCGCCTGCTACTGAAATTAAAAACTAAATTCCCTCATTATACAGGTGAGCGCTTGCTACTGAAATTAAAAATTAAATTCCCTCATTATCCAGGTGGGCGCCTGCTAATAAAATTAAAAATTAAATTCCCTCATTATCCAGGTGGGCGCCTGCTAATAAAATTAAAAATTAAATTCCCTCATTATCCAGGTGGGCGCCTGCTACTGAAACAAAAAATGTATTCCCTCATTATCCAGGTGGGCGCCTGCTACTAAAAAAAAATATATTCCCTCATTATCCAGGTGGGCGCCTGCTATCAAAATAATGTATTCCCTCATTATCCAGGTGGGCGCCTGCTACTGAAACTAAAAATTAAATCCCATTATCCAGGAGGGTCCTGCTACTGAAACTAAAATTAAATTCCCTCGTTATCCAGGTGGGCGCCTGCTACTGAAACTAAAAATTAAATCTCATTATCCAGGAGGGTCCTGAAACTAAAATTAAATTTACCTGAGCCATGCTCTTATTTAGGGAATTCTCGAATAGCAATTTCGCTGCCCGAGCCCTGGCTTTTGGGGATTGACAACTTTTACGCCTTCTGTTTCAAAAAAATAAAATCTTATTAGTTTGAAACATGGTGGTTAGTTTGCGGCGTCCTTGCTGGAGGTTCGCTTCGGTTGGGGAATATTCTAGTTTTGGCTTGGCTGGGGATTTGAATGATCACAGGGTTGTTTGACCTCTGATTGGGGTCGGCTTGCATTTTCTCTGAACAACCCGAATCTCTTACCCTCATCTATTGCATTACCCTTTTAATCTGAATGTTGTTGTATTCTTGTATTCTCCAAGACTTCCCAAAACTTGCCTTACTGCCCAACCTTTAGTTAACTACATATCGATCCTTTTGGATTACTTCCCTTGCGACATGCTTGGCCCAATTCTGCTTTGTGCAATTTAAAAGTTGGTAGTAAGCTTGAAATCCTTTCCCGCTTACTCAACATGGCTAACTCGCAAGAAACTTACAAAGATAGACCCAAAAACAAAACGTAATGATTTTGTGAACAAAAGGAAACAAAAGGAAATTGTGAACACAAACGATTATGTGGAGGAAATTTAGGAAGACTTATCTGAAGGAATTGGCCAGCTCCAGTGATCATGACATGCATTTCAGACTGATCAGCCTAATCCGTCTGACCAATCATATTCAACTCATAGCATAAATCCAACTTCAAAGACCATTCTTTCACTGCTCCCATTCCGTTTGCTGTTTATCTCTGAACTCACCATCGCCTTATGGTGCCCGTAAGGGTTTTCACCAATAAGACTCTCTCATTTTCAATTTTTCTCATCTCACCATCGCCTTATGGTGCCCCTGAGGGTTTTCACCAATAAGACTCTCTCATTTTCAATTTATGCACCCCGAACACAGTGTTGCCCCTGTTATAGACCATATTTCCATTTCGATTGACCCGGCGTCCTTAAAGACTGATCAGAAGGTCTCTCTTTGGACCGTAGTGTGGGCTTTTGGACAAGGTTAGAAGAAAGGGTGTCATGAAGGCTCAAAGTAATTTAAAATGAAATAGGGGTTACAATTACAACTTTTGGAATCAAGTCTTTTACAAATCCGAACTTCTGCCCCAGTTCTTTTGGGTCTGGGGAAAATTTAAACTTTTATTTTGGTGAGACCGAGCCGTGAGGCTGCCTACGTATCCTTAAAAGGAATTAGGTCAAACGTAGTTCAAACCGAAAAGTCGTTTGTTTTTGTTCCATTTTTCTTTTCTCTTTTTTTTCCTTCTTTTCTTTTCTCTTTTCATTTTTCATTTTCTTCTCTTTTCTCTTTTCATTTTCTTGTCTCTTTTTCTTTCTTCTTCTTTTCTTTCTTTCTTTCATTTTCCTTATTTCTGTTATTGATTCCAAAAGAGGGATTTGAACGAAAAATAAGTAAAGCTCAAAAGGGTAACAAGTGATAAAAGTGTTTGGATAGCTGAACAAGATGCCTTCTTCATTTCAACTTTGAACATGCCGGGTACAAGTGAAGAAATCATATATAATATTTCTTAACGGCATCAGAATTGATAGCCGTATCTACACATTTGCCTTCTATATCTGTTAAGTACAAAGCACCATTTGGCAAAACTCTGGTCACAAGGAATGATCCATACCAGTTTGGGACAAATTTGCCTTTGGCTTCCGCCTGGTGAGGCAAGATACGTTTTAGTACCATCTGTCCAACTTCGAATTTCCGAGGGCGTACCCTTTTGTTGTAAGCTAGATCAGTTGACAACTTATTGGACTACCAAATCAGTGCTCAAACCTGACATCTTGTCATATGACCAAGCGAAGACGTCTTTGTACTCAAACAATGTTTTGATTATTTTCTCCTTCATTTGTGCACACTTATCTTGGTTTTCTCAACATCATTCCGGTCCCCTAAATTGATGGCTTCAGTCTGACTCAAATTAGGTTTCGGTTTTTCATCAAACTTGTTTTAACTCTTTACTGATTTGCCCAAAATGCTGCTCCCTCATCATATTGTATTTCCTCGTCATATTCTACTTCTTGTTGTTATTTCATAATTAAATTGTCTTTTAAGACTTGGCTGAAAATTCCTCATGCATGTCATGTCACTGCAACCAGTATAAAAAGAACTGTACAAAAGAACACAATAACGGGAGATGGCACTTCATTGAAAAGAAGAATTTGAACATCACAATAAACAAAGCTAAAGAAAGATCCGAACTACAACCCTGGACCAAGAAAGGAAATAAAGCAAACTACCAAGACTCCTTCCAGGTGGGGAGAGGAGTAACTTCTCAATTGCTAGGCTTCACGTTTGAGCCAAACAAACTGCACATCTGCTTTGCTAGAGCCTTCACCAGCCTTCACCATATCGGTTTCTTTGAAAAGACTTCGGAACCCCTTGATTATCTCCGGGCCCTTAACCAAATTGTTTTCATTGGCCCTAATCATCATGACAGACTTCTTGGGCTCGCCGTCCTTGCAAACTATTTCAATCATATGTGTCTCTTCATGGGCAGGCAGAGGGTTCTGGTTGATGTTCGGCGTTTTGATTGGGTGTAGTATGGATGGCTTGCCAGGGTGCCAACAAACTAACCACCTATTTGAAGAAACCTAAACTCAAAAAAAGCAAACCGGTGAGATTGAACAAATAACAGATAGGTAATCACACATTGGGGTGTGATGCACCTAAGCAGTTAAATGCGTTCCTATATGTTTCACAACGGTTGCGTGTTTTATTCCGACTTTACCTACCTCGCTCAAAAGTTCTTTTTTTTTCGATTTTCTGATTTTCACTCTTTTCTTCCCATCCTGCTCTTGCTCTTTTTCGTTGATCATTTTCTGGCTTTGTCTTTATTAATTAATTTTTTTTAATTTTTTTTTTTTACTATTTACAAAAAGGTGTCATCTTGCAAAATATTTAAATAACACGGCTATTTTTGCCAATACGGCCCTTCAGCACTTCAAAAGGGAAGATTTTAGGGTTATGCTTGCTAGATAGCCAGAAATTGAAATAAGTGATCGTTTTTTGAAAGAAACAGCCTTTCGGCGTCCTTTTGGAGACATTTGGGCTATTTATGCAAAACGATATTACCTAACGACTTTTGTTTTCGAAATTTCCTGAAATAAAATACTTAAAAGAAGAAAATGGGGTACCGCTGGATTTTGAATTTTTTTTTTTTTAATTATGATTCAAGAATGACTACTTTGGAAATTTTCAAAAGTAAAAGAAAAATATTTTTGAATTTTGTTTCATCTTTTCAAGGAAGGGAGACAAATTTTCAACACCCTGAATTCCTAAAACTTTATTATTAAATATCAGGAAAGAAAATATTTTTTTTTGAGCAAAATATACTTTTTGAACTCGTTTTTTTGGACTTTTATTTTATAAAAGCAAGAAAAGAACACTCAGAAAAAGTAAGAAAATGTTTTTTGAATTTTCGTTTATCTACAAAAAGAAAAATATTTCGCGCTTTCAAAAGTAAGAAAGCAAATATTTAGCAATTTTCTTCTCTCTTTTTTTTTCATTTTAGAAAGACAATATATTTTGAACTTCAATTTTTCCAAAATTCCCCTTTTTTAATTTTTTTTTCTTTTCCTTGATTTTGAAATCAGAATTTTTCATTTTCTATATCTTCTTCTTTTTTTTTTCTTTTTTTTTCAAAAATTTCGGCAGCATTTCGCCTTATTTTGGACACCAGGTTTTTTGAAAATGTGTGACGACCCTCGATTTTTATACCTCGCCCTTCATCATTTCATTTCTCAATTTTCAAAATTTATTCTAATAGCCGGTCAACACGCAAATCGAGATGAAATAATGCACAGGTAGCACGTAATTTATGCATCAGGATGGTCATTGACTTCGGGGTAACCTGTCCTAGACGGACCCAACCCCTGTGTTGAGTCCCCTAAGTCAAATGTACATGATGCAAATAAACGTTCCTTCTAGGGATCCGGCATGAGGTCACGTTATTCTAAGCTGAAACCTGGGTACTGGTCTAGACTGGTGAACCCGAGCGGACAACTCGAGCCGAGGAGGCGGCTACGTACAGGGCACGAAAAGGCCACCCGGCTTTGTAACTTATCCGGCCTCTTTCTTATTCATGGTATGACACTAACAGAATAGGGAGTCACGACCAGCGTTCATCTCCCCGAAGATAAGAAGAGAAAGGTTCGAAACAATTTATAAACAGTTCAGATAATATTAAAGTGGTAAAAGCGACACTTAGCGCTTAGGCATAACAGGTAATAAAACTCAAATAAAAGCCAAAAATAACAATCATCTTAAGCTTGAATTCTTGAACCCTGAACCAGAGATTCTGGGTTCGATCCCCAGCAGAGTCGCCAGAGCTGTCACACCTCTTTTCGTACGCTCCCCTAGGAGGAAATGTATAAAAGAGTTTTTCCAATTAAAGTGACATTGATCGAAATGGGATTATTAAATTATTTTCAGAGTCGCCACTTGGAAATTTAAATTGGTGTTCCAAGTCACCGGTTTTATCCCAGATCGAGGAAAAGTTCGACTTTCATAAAGAAGTCTGCGAACCAGAAATTCTAAGTAAGAAATTCTGTTAACCCGCGGGAAGGTGTTAGGCACCCTCGGGTTCCGTGATTTTAGCACGGTCGCTTATTATCACAATCGGCTTTATTATCTAATTTTAATACCTGTTATTAGCCTATAGTGCATTTCACTTTATTCCGCTTTTCCGCTTTTTTAAAAAAAAATTATTGGAGAGTTACAATGTTAACCAAAATATGTCACGAATCACGTCACATAAATGCACCCGTAATTTGTAACATCTTTTAATTAAACATCGAGATTCTGGATTTGGGTCACATAAATGCGCACCCGAACTTTAGGAAATTTAATTATTAGAGTAGCGCGCCTAAAGCAACTACGTATTTTTAATTTGTCGAGGGCCATGAAATTTGCTAAATGGCACGCCTCAATTTTCTAAATGTCAAATTAATGAGGGCCATATGTTTATATATTTGTTTGGTATGGCGCGCCTCAAATTAATTTTAACACTTTTATTATTAAATTGTTTAAATCGGGCCACCTAAAAGGCACCCCCGAGGACTGGCATCGTTACTATGTCACGGAAACCGTACCCATAGCGACGACATAATTAATCGCGTTTTCTAGTTTTAACTACTAAACTTAAAGAGTCAAGGCTCATTTGTACTAATATTACAACTTTAATTGATTAAGAGGGCCATGGGTAATCGTCATTAATGGTATGGCGCACCTCTATTATCTTAAAGTATTATGAGTTGATTACAGTCCATAGTTACAATGATATTATTTCTGCTTACAAACATAGCCACCCTACGTATGCTTTAACAGAATGAACCCAAGAAGCAAACTGATTTTCAGAAATAGTAGACAGCCATTTATTCGATTCCTAAGGTATGTGAATCTCAAAATAGAAGAGCAAATTCATTCGAAAACAGAATGCTATCTAAATTTGCAGCACAACAGACCAACATAGACATCAGAATTACAACTACATTTAGCATGTTACATTAGCAATACATTTTCCAGAATAGCCAATTTTTCATTTTTTTACACAGTCTCACATGAAAGCTATTTGATTATAAACGCAGACAGCAGTCTCCAAAATAACAGTATTACAAAAGAACAGTAATTACAGAATGATGAGTATAACATAGACTAAACAATATGACACAATAATAAGACTTATCTGATGATTATGTATGGGAATTATGTTTGGCTATCCATCAACCCAAGCTGACAGGATAGAAAACTATAGAGGAATCATCAATTTGGATTCAAGCAGAAAGATAAGACTTAACGAACGTCAAAGAGTATAAATATAGCATTGAATTCTGTTCTTTCTTATTCAAACTTCAAACACATAGAACTAAATTTTTATAATATAACTTCAACTTCATCATTAAACAACATACGTAAAACATCAAACTCGTACAGCAACAACAATTACACCAATAGTTATTGAAGAGAAAACGACAATAAAATATCTGAACAAGCTTGAAATCGCAGGGACATTTGCGCGTACCTAAGAGTCGCAACAAACTTGTTTACGAGACAGCAACAGCGATCAACAACAACAATCACAGCTTCTCGTACCACCTCTAAGAAATCAGTCAATTTTTATTGTTCTTTCTCGGTTTTTTTTCACTGTTTTTCTCTTTTGTTTTCTGCTATGAACGACCTCTCTATTATCCTTTCACTGTTTTTCTCCCCTTTTTCCCTCACTGTTTCTCTGTTTCTTCCTCCTTCCCAGACCTTAATTCTCTTTTTCTCCTCCACTGTTTTTCTTCCTCTCAATTTCTATCTCTTTTTTTTTTTTTT
>MCJB01001722.1:0-11001 GCA_002018475.1 Nicotiana obtusifolia
GCATAAAGAAAGAGCTTTTAGCCTTGTTGATTTGCTGTCCCGACAATTTCTCATATTGTCGCAAAACTGTCATTATTTTGGTTAAAGATTGGGCATGTGCAGAAGCAAAAATAATTGTGTCGTCTGCGTATGCCAAATGGTTCAAAGAGTCAGACCACTTTGGCAATCCAAATCCAATGTATGTCCTGTCTTCAAATAACTTGTTCAAAGATCTTGAAAGCACTTCAGCAGAAAGAATGAATAAAGCCGGTGATAGTGGATCTCCTTGTTTCACCCCCCTTGTTGATTTGAAGAAACCTGTCGATTGTCCATTGACTAACACTGAGTACCAATTGTTCGACAGTAAATTCCAAACCATTGTTATGAAATGCTCTGCAAATCCCATCCTTCTCAGTACATGTAATATATATCTCCAAGATACTCTATCATAAGCCTTTGCCATATCAAGCTTAATGACTAAATTAGAAGGTTTTCCTCTTTTCCTTATATCAGTTACAATCTCTTGTGTTAGCAGTATATTCTCAAAAATACTCCTGCCTTTTACATATCCAGATTGATTTTGAGAGATTAAGCTTGATAGGAACCCCTCTAATCGATCATGAATCACTCTCGAGAAGACTTTATTAATGAAGTTACTCAAACTGATTGGCCTAAAATCAGAGAAATTATTAACTGTGGACTTCTTAGGCAGCATCACTAAATTGGTATGATTGATCGATTTCGGCAATGTAGCCCCTCCAAAAAATTGAAGCACCATGCTGTGTACATCGAATTTAATCACATCCCACCATGTTTGGAAGAATAGTCCAGTGAAACCATCTGGACCACTTGCACTCTCTTGATTTAGCCCAAAAACTAATGCCTTTACTTCATCCATTGATGGATATCTGCAAACTTCCATGTTCTGCTCAATTGAGATCATCCGGGACATGTTGTCGAGCATAGAAAAATCTGTAATTCTGGAATCATCTTTGAACTGGTGTTCGAAAAATTCCACTGCTGCATTATACAACTTATCTTGGCCATCAATCCAATCTCCATTAGCATCTTGAATCCTTTTTATTTGAAGCTTTTGCCTTTTCCATTAACAAGATTATGAAAGAATCTTGTATTTCTATCCCCTTCCTCAAACCATGTAATTCCTGCCTTTTGTTTCCAATATTGTTCCTCAATGCTAAGATATCTCTTTAGTTCTGCTTGTGCTTTTTGAAGGACGATTCTGTTTTCTATTGATGGATCTTCCTCGAAAAGTATCTCCTTCACCTTAAAGATATCTTCCAGTATTGCCAGCTGTTTGAATATATCACCAAATGTCTCTATGCTCCACTTTGATAGTGCAATCTTCAGTTTCTTAAGTTTATGTTTAAACATAAGAAACGAATCTCCTATGAAATCTGTTGTCGCACCACCTAGAAAGGCAGGATTTTTTTTCCAGAAATTCAAAAATCTGAAAGGTTTCACAACTGTCGCAGCATGTTCACCACAGCTCATGAATAATGGAGCATGATCCGAACCTGTTCTGATAAGGTGTTCAATATCGACAGTTGGAAAAAGATTCTGAAAATCTGAATTTACTAAAATCCTGTCTATTCTTTTAAAGATGCACTCTGAATTTGATTTCCCATTCCACCATGTAAATGGGCTACTCTTATATCCTTGATAGAACAAACCACACGAATTAACGCAAAATGCAAAATCTTCATACTCTGGTGGTAAGACGGGCCGTCCTCCTATCTTCTCTTCTTCATTTAACAGAACATTAAAATCACCTCCTACCATCCAAGGACAGTCCATATCACTAGCAAGGTAGTACAGATTATCCCATAGTTCCAGTCTTTCCAAAGCATCACATTTAGCGCAGACGAACGTCATGATAATTTGCCCATGTATCTGCTTCCCTTGCTATCTTTTTAAAGCTAGCTGCCGTGGATTCATCATCTGCTTCATCCTCCATTTGCTGCATTTCTATGCAAATATTACCCGTTGGTTGAACATTGTGCGTAACAATATCATGGAGTTTTTGCAACGGGCTCTTCACAGGTATATTAATTTGCAGTTGCATTTCTTTTTCCTTGCTCGACTCCCCAGCTAACTGCAATTCTGTCTCCTTTCGACCTTGAAGATACATGGGCACTCCATCAACTGTTGCTATTAATTCTCTTGATTCTGATACACCTTCTTTTTGCTGTTCTTGTACACCTTGCTGATTGGCAGAATTGTTCACAACTGTTCCGTATGTTTTTGAGTTGGCTCACCCACTGCTAACAGCTGAGGAGCAACATTATCATGCAATTCGGCTGCTGAGATAATTTTGACATTTTGTCGAACTTCCGGCGTGCTCTACTCTGTAGCAACACCTTTTGTTAACATTGTGGAGATTGCCTCAATGAGAATTGGTTTTGAGGGTCGGGAAACAGTATTCTCAGCAGCAGGAATTGCTTGGCATCGATTTTGAGCCAATTGGTTTGCCTGAGCTTGATGTACGAAATTGCTCTGTTGTTCGCAATTCTCGGCAGAATTTGCTGGTTGTTGTTGCTCAGCTTCTGATTGTTTGTTGTTAGGATGTGCGCCTGATGTCGGGGGATTAGAATTCCTACCAGGAAAGAACCGTAGAGATGTTGAATTGCTGATGCGAAGAACTGCTACAGTAGAGAAATGAATTAAAGAAATGCACAAAGGCAATCATAGAAAAGACATAGAGAAATAATGAAAAACCTTTCTTTCTTTTTTTTTTTGTAGTTGAAGAAAGAGAGGAGAAAAAGATTACAAACTAGAAGGTATAGATATTGACGTAAATTGCATTAATTCGCAAAGTTTTAACTAAAATACGTAATTTGATTTAATTTTAAAGAAATAAGGTGGACAAAATAACTAAAATACTTCATGAGTTAATAATTGTTAACTTGTAGCAAATTGCAACAATTTCTCAAACACCTAGAATTGATACCTTCACAAAGAAACTGCCATAATAAAATTTTTTTGAGGAGGTAAGAACAAACGCCACGAATTGAATATATAGTGGGGGTCTTTTACGACTCCCACACTTAAACCACCACAGTAAAAACTATTTTGTGGGGGTTAACTCAAATGCCACAAAATAATTATATAGTGGGAGTTTTTTATGACCCCATTAATAAACCGCCACAGTAAAAACTTTTTTGTAGGGGTTGACTCAAACGCCACAAAATAAATATATAGTGAGAGTTTTTTATGACCCCCATAAATAAACCGCCATAATTGACCAATTTTTTTGTAGTGGCTAGCAACTGTTGCCCTTTCTTAATTTATTTTTTGCCTCTTTTAATTCAAGGTAGGTTAGTATTCTATATTTAGTGCTCAACTTGATTTTTTCTTTTTTATCTTTTTTGAGTTCAGAAATACTTTAGCACTAGTACATATAGTGAACTTAGTTTAGCTTTTTCCCTTCAAATCTCTCTTTCAAAAGCCTCAAATCAAACTTCTCTCCACGATTAGTTCTTTAAAAGTTTTACATAAATTAGTTAGAAACTTTTTTGAGAAACGTTCTTCTGAACGTTGAAAAAGGTAATAGAGAGAGACATAAAAAGATTAAAGGAAATTGGGAGGGTGTAAAATATTCCATTAGCTAGAAGCCAATTATATATTTTTTATTATCATAATAAATGAGTTTATAAGTATCACCATTTTCTTGACTTGTATTAAAATAAGTAATTCAATAAAAAATTTCCCCAAAAGGAATAATAGAAAAACTCTAAAAGTACTTCTGGCTTCAAAAATCAATTTGGCAAAGTAGCATATCTCTGTCGATTTAACGATGGCGATTGAGACTTGCTTGAACTGATTAACGAATATTTAATCTTGATTTTATTTGATTAAGATTTTGATATTTTATTAGATCTTTATCTCGTATTTCCTTAGAAATGATATTTTATTAGATCTTTATCTCGTATTTCCCTAGGACTGTAGTTCAATTGGTCAGATCACTGCCTTGTCAAGGCAAAAGCTCCGGGATCGAGCCCCGTCAGTCCCGAAGGATCCACTAAATATAACAATAAATCTCTCCCTTTTTATGTAGGGGTCTTTGACTGACTAGCTTAGAAGGCATTCCGCACAACGACCAGTGCAATTCGTGCATTTGTCGGTAGAGGATTCAAATAATGTAAGTAGCTCGCAAAGAGGAAGTCATTAACTCATAATCATTAAGTTCTCAAGGGGTTAGCATACCATATTTTATCGCTACTAGCTACTATATCTTTGTTAAAGACAACAGTGCCTTCACTGTGCTCATTTTCTGAGTCCGCCTCTGATAATCATCGGAGCAAATCCCATGATAAAGGACCAACAATGGAACAATAAAAAAAAGTCTTTCTCTTTGCAACAATCTCAAACTGAGAATAAATATTATTTGATTCATGACAGTGTTAATCAAAGATCGGATCGAGTTTGATTATGTTAAATTAAATAATTGGGTTCATCCTCTCTTCAATAGACTGATAGAGAGTGGTATTGGAACTCTAAAAATCCAGAGACGATATCCATTTTAATTGAATTATTATTTATTAGATTAAAAATCTAAACGAAGAAATGTGGAACAAAAAGTTACTACGGGAATTTTCCGGTCACTATGATAATTATGTGAGTTAGTGAAAGTTTTATGATTTTTGTGTGAGAAAACAAGTTATATGACTTTGATTTGGAAAAAAAAAATATAATTATATGACAATTTAAGAAATTTACAGGAATTTCTCATCAGCGAACCTCATTGATCAAAGGATAAAGAAGAAAACCAAATAATTACGTAGAGAAACTTGGCAAAGAATTATAACTAGACCATACTCCTCACGCTATAAATGTGAACAAGAGCATACAGTGATAGTAGAAAATGCAAACTTCGCTTTAGAAGCTCACCCGCCGGTTTATATATAAGAACAGCATCTTTGAAATTAATAGTAAGGCAGGCCACTAGATTTCAATTAAATGTGCTTCTTCAATTGAATATTGTTAAAGTAAGAGAAAAAGAAGAGAGAGAAAAAAAAGATAAGGTAGTTCATCACTTTAAATTTGTCGCCAACTCACTTTTGCCTGATGTGCCTAAAATTCTCTTTCAATGGTATACACGCATTATTACCAAGGCTAACTTGTTGTGTTGTATTCAACTAGTCAAAGCTTGATCCTAAGTTCTCATTACTCAAAATTAGATTCCACTTATCTACATAATTTTTCTTTTAATGTCACTCCGAAGTCTTTCTAATGATTATATAGTGGAGTGGACGAATATCTCTTTACGTGCACTTGATAAACTAAGTTTTTATTTTAAATTTAACCTTCAAATATTTGAAATTTATTGAATCGACAAACTCAATTGAAGCCGAGTAGTCCACTAATAAAAATAAGACGCTCCATATCGAAAGATTTCGATCTACTCTCAGGACTCAAACACGAGTCCTCTAACCTTTTCTCAACTCCCGTACAAAAGGAAAAATATAATTTTTGTAATTGAAGGAACCTTCATTCTTTTAGAAAATTCCCCAATCTTCCTTATTGCTCTCCCGTTAAACCTTCTTCGATCAAAGAGTTTATTGAAAACTGGAGAAGGTTCCTGCAACTTTTTTTCTTCTTCTTAAAAAAAGACACTACATTGTAAAGCCGGTGTTTATCTTCTAATAATAATTAGCAACCAAAAGAAAATGCAAACAAACAAAAAGCAAGCAGTAGAGAATGAAGCATCACTTCTGTAGACTTGGTCCACGGCACCTATGATTACGAAGCACATTGATCTAAAACGAATTGATAGTACGTCCAATTTATAAAACCCAAACTAAAGGTGGCACGACAAGTGACTTCTTCAATTTCTAAATTAATCTAAAGGTCACTTTCTATTGTTGCATAACAAATTTTAACCTATAAATAGGGGGTCATTACCTGTGGTTCACTGAATCGTACTTCTAACTTCTTGCAAAAAGGTAATAAAAAAGCATATTTAGGTAGTAAAAAATCACAATTATCTAGGTAGTAAGAAAATCTTATTACCTCTCCGACTGAAATTGAGTCCCTTCTTATATTTTTTTTCTTTGTTTTTTCCTACTGACAGTCAAAAGAAAAGATAAGGAGAAAAGATAAGGATCAGTGGAAGGGATAGACTGCCTTTGGGCCTTATACTATTCTAAAAGTATCACTTACACCCTTTTAATTTTTTTTTCCTAGTTGATCAAGTATTTATGAATTACTTTACGACTATTATAATAAGTGGTAGTTATGGTACATTGTTCCTCAAAGAAATTAAATGGAGAAGAAAAGATAAATCTCGTATTCCTTAAAATATTCAATAAAATAAGAAAATTTTAAAACGCTTTCGCATGTTTTTCATTTTCCCCCCTCAAATCTCGCCTATAAGAAAAGAACATGGAGATGATATTTCATGTGTAGAAAGCAAGATAATCTAGTAGCTGGGGACCTGATTGAGTAAATATATGGCAGGGAAGTCCAATGTTAACTTTGACACAAGTAGTTTTTTCTTTTTTTGATGAAGACTATGAGACAACAAGTTACACGATCAAACAACGAATAATGACGTGCACTTTAATTTCATCTCAAGACTAAAGACCCATATTGTTTAAATTGTCAACTTTATACTGCATGAAAAATGTTTTTGAGCTGCTTCATTTGTAGTGGTCATTGGTAGGGTAGTGCTATTGAATGTCAAATGTACCACCTCGTTGTGTTGATAGACACGTATATAGATGGAGCTAAGTGTCACTAGTTTTTGACTCAAGTCTATCCAACCGGACAACATGTCGGACAGGATGTTTTAGCTATTGATGTAGTGTCTTGTTGATACTACTAATCTTTCACTACCTACTAAAAATATCCTATCAAAATAGCTGAATCATAAAAACATGTTTTCTTTTTTATTTTTAAAAAAAATATAAAATAGTGAATGGTTGATGAGTGTATTATCAATAAAACAGTGTAAAAAATCGATCGAGATCGGAGAAAATTCGTTATGTTTAAATATAGAAAAAAGTCGGTTGAGAGAGAAAGCTCTAGAACCTTTTCATATTGGGTTAAGAACACACACTTGGGCCTCAAATACAAAAGAACTACAAAAACGCATAAATTATGCTACACTTGTGGGCCTTCATCTGATGCTCTGAATTTGGCTTACAGCTACAACTCATTACAGCAACACCCCTTACCCCCCCTCCCAATCTAAGTTGGAGGGGGCACAACTCCCTACTTGAACAACAACCCATGATTAACTCCATATATGAGAGGCCTGATGAATAGATCAGGCAATTGAGATGTGGTAGGCACATGAAACAACTGAATGACCCCTTCAGTAAGTTTGTTGCGAATGAAATGACACTCCACTTCTATGTATTTGGTACATTCTTGGAAGAAAGGAATTACAATATGTATGGCCGCTTCATTGTCATAGAATATAGGTACTGTAAAAGAAACTGAAGCATTTAGATTAGAGAGCAAACAAATAACCCACATAAACTCATCAACAACTTTGCTAACTATCCTGTACTTAGTCTCTGCAGATGAAAGACAATTTTCAACTTCCAGGTAATGAGAGAACCTCCTAGAAAAATACAAACCCAGTTAGACCTCCTAAAATGTAGACATGCAGCCCAGTTACTATCACAATAAACAGTTAAGAAAAATAAGATGAATCCACAAAAAATATATCCAAGTCAGAGTGCCCTTCAATTATTTGAGTAGATGAAGGGCAACCTCTATAAGACGAACCCTAGGAGACTAGAGGAACTGGCTTAAGTGATAAGCATCAAAACACAAATCAGGTCTAGTGTGTGTAAGAAAGTTGAGCCTCCTAATCAAACTTCTAAATTCTTTAGGTTTAGGCAAAGCAGAACCAACATCATCCTTGAGCTTGTGATTTAGATCAAAGGGACTAACCACGGGAGCAACTTTAGAACAATTATACTCCTGAAAGAGATCTGAAATGAACTTATATTGATGAAGAAGCAAGCCAAAAGAGAAAGAAGTCACTTTAATCCCAAGGAAGTAATCAAGGGCGCCAAAGAACTTGATTTTGGATCGAGCGTCCAGAAAAGCCTTAAGTGCAAGCAACTCAACTTCATCTTCCCCAGTCAAAATATTATCAACATAGACAGTAAAAGAAATAATGGAAGGATTAGTCATTTTAAAAAACAAAGAGTAATCATTAAGAGAATGTGCCTAACCCCTGAAAGATAATGCAAGTGATAAATTAGCAATGCCATTGCTAAGAGGCCTACCTCAAACCATACAAGGACTTCTGAAGTTTACATACCAACCGAGAAAAAGAACCTGAAGGAGAAGTAACAGAAAGACTAGGTGATAATGTCATGTATACTTCTTCATCCAAATTGCCATGCAAAAAATTATTATTGACATCAAGTTGGAAGATGGGTCATTTCCTCTTAAGAGCAACAACCAAAAAACACTTAATAGTAGAGAATTTAGTGACATGGGTGAAGTTTTCAGTAAAGTCTATCCCTTCTACTTGACTGCCTCTCACAAACAACCTACCCTTATATCTTTTAATGATGCCATCAGCTCTATATTTGGCCTTATAAACTCATTTGCACCCAAGCGACTCCCCTTCCTTAGCGTACCCGTCCATTAAGGCATTCTTCCTTCTTGCATATGCTTTATGTTGGGTGTTCTGCGACCCAGAGGATCTCCTGGGAAGTTGAAGAGATGAAGAATAAGAAGAAGACGGAGCAGAAAAAGGAGGAGGTGCAAGATCAAATGTAAAGGTTGGAGCAAAATGAGAAGAGATAGGAGAAAAGGAAAAAAAAAATAGGAGAAGGGAGAGTAGAGGAGAAAGGAGGATCGGAAACAGAAGAATCAGAGTAGGTTGTAGAAACAGGAGATGAGGACATAAAAGAGTAACTAGTAAATATATCAAAAAGAAAGATGAGCTCATGAATATGACATCAATTGAAACAAGAAGCTGGTGAGTGGACAAGCTAAATAGCTTGTAGCCCTTCTTGGCAAGAGAATATCCAAGAAACACATAAGGTTCAACCCTAGGTTAAAATTTATTGTTGCGACTCTTGGAAACAATGTGAAATCAAAGGCAACCAAAAGTCTTAATATATGTATATGAAGGTACATGTCCATGAAGCAATTCAAATAGGGATTTATCTTGCAACAGTTAAAAGGAAAACTTGTTGATAAGGTAGATGACAGTTAGTACATATTCACCCCAAAATCTAATGGGTAACTTGGATAAAAAAGGAGGGCTCCAGATATTTCAAGCAAATATTTATGCTTTTTCTCCAATACACCATTCCGTTGAGAAGTATGTAAGCAAATGATTTTGTGTATGATCCAATGATCCTTGCAAAACTGAGTAACAAGGTTACTAGAACCAACCTGTAGAGTATTATCACTTCTAGCAGATTGAACAATAATCTTGAGTTGGGTAGGAACCATGGATACAAATGCCTGAACAAAAGAAAACGCGATACTTTTGAAACCATAAGGTGTGTCTAAGTAGCCCTAGTTAAATCATCAACAATGCTGAAAAAATATTTAAAACCGTTGTAGGTAGGAGTAGAGCAAGATCACCAAGTGTCAACATGAATAAGTAGAAAAGGATGAGAAGACTTAATACTACTATCAGGAAAATGCAACCTGAATTGCTAGCCATAGGACAAATAGTACATATGAAAGACTTCGTAGAAGAAAATGTGCAAGAAAAGTGATATCTTTTATCCCAACAAAGAGAATATGATCCAATCATTGATACCATAATACTTCCTCTTTATTAATGTTAGAATGATACTTACAATGCAAAATAGGAGAAATTGGGGTAGAGGAAGACTCAAAAATAGCAATAGAATATGTACAATACAGAGAAGCAATTGATACAGAAGGTAAAATAGCTGACTTTGAAAAATAGTATTTAGAATCAGCAAAGGGAGAGGGAGACATCAATAGACTGTAATGCCCATGCTCTAATTTACCAACCTTTAGTAGCCTCTTCGGTGAAGGGGCATGTAAGGTACAAGAATTAAAGTAAATTGAACAATGCCTTGAAGTTGAATAGTTAATTGAGAGACAAAAATGAGCATAAAGTACATAATTTAAAGTAAAAGAAAAGAACTGAGAGAGTCTACACAAGTCACCTTTACCTTGTACTTATTAGGAAGGGTAACAAGGTAAGAGCTGACCAAATATTATATCAGAAAAAAAGTCTTTGTGAGAAGTCATATGATGTGTAGCCCTAGAATCTTAAATTCAACTGTATTCAACTACTGTACTTAACAGAGATGCACTATAAAACACTTCAACACATGCAACCAAAGAAAAATTACTAGGAAAAATAATAGATGCCATAAGGCTGGATTGAGACACTAGTCCTGGGTACGATCAGACAATTATCGATATCTATTAATATCTTTTTCTTAGAATGTTCTATCTATCTATCTATCTATATGGTAAACTCCTGACACATAAGTCTTTTGTAGCATGGACATGAGCTGCATGTAGTGTTCCTTAGTTAGACCAGGAACCAGAGAACCGCCATCAAACTGGGGGTGTGCACAGAAGTAGAGGGCTCATAACTGGAAGAAGGCATGTCAACCTCAACACTTGCAGCAACCTTTCTATCTTTAGTGAACTTGAAATTATGCAAATAGTGATGCCGCTTGTAACACTTATCATTTAGAGGACTAATTTTTTTCTTACAGTATTTGCCCATTTGACTTGCTCTATTCTAATCAAAAGACTCTCTTTGAGGGTATTTCTTCTGAAAGGAAAAATTTTGAGGAAGATTGATAGAGGTTATATTAAAGGAAGCTAACTCAGGACTGTACTAGGAAAGGGGATTGACACGTGTCTACATCTCATCCTGAAGAATAACATTATACGCACTATCTAATGATGGAGGTAGTTACATCATGCAAAGGCTACTCCTTACACAAACATAAATCTCATTTAACCCCATAAGGAACCGGTGAAGTTTGTCCTCCTCCTCCCCGCCCCCCCTCCCCTTCAAATACC